>CAUHTR010007471.1:0-177500 GCA_959609185.1 Schmidtea polychroa | reverse complement strand
AAGAGATATAATAAGAATAAAAAGCGTGGAAAGGATCAAATCAAACAGAAAAAGAGTAAAACGTTGGTCAAGAGAACCTAAGAGAATAAAAGGTGAATATTATCTTTATCAAAGCATCAACACCGAGCGGAGAATCGGTCAAACGTAACTTTGATTATTAATTGTATAGTGGTGAGAAAGGATTGTGAATTTTGTTATACGTTGGGTCGCTAATGTTTTGATTTAAAGGACACGAGGAGTCAGAGGAAACCGACTTAAATTAACCAAAACCCAACATATATTCTGGTGAGCCTGACGTGATAGAAAGTCGGCGGAGAATTATTGAAAGTTATTGCAAATATATATTTGGGAAAAGAGTACAGACGTGATTGAAAGTCGGCTGAGAATTATTGAAAGTAGTGGAAAATCTTTGAAAATAGTGCTAACGAGATAGATATTAAAGGCTATTATTGGAAGATTTAAAAGAAGTTGAAAAGTAATTTTAAATTAATGGTTAACGTTTGATGTCTAGCTCAAAGTGAACCGATACAACCTCAGAAGTCAAAAACAAGTCCAAATGGCAAATGATAATGCTGTTATGCCTCTCAATAGAGAGATGATTGATTTCGCAAGTTGCCAGAAATTACCCGTCAATCAATATGAAGGAGACCTTGTTGAATTCGCAGATTTCATGGGAGATTATTATATGTATGCCTCAGCATACGGATGGACACAAGCCATTATGGTTCAGAGATTCCCACTCTATCTGAAGGGTGCGGCAAGAGAAGCCTGGCAGCAAGTCGACAAACGGAACGTTGGCAATGATTGGGCCAAATTGAAGGATGCAATGGCACTGAAACTGGTTGGTGGAGAAATCAAAAGAATTATGCGACAGAAATTCTATAATCGAGTTCAAGATTCAGAGGAATCGGTCAGTGAGTTTTCTTATCATCTGACCACTTTAGCAGATAAAGCCTTTGAACTCAAACCAGATCAAGTAGAGATGGCCAAGCAGGTTGAAGAGCTGTTAGTAGATCAGTTTATAACCGGAGTCCACTACGAAATCAAATGTGGATCTTTCTAATTTTGATGAGCTCGTGAAAAAAGCCATGAAGATCGAGCTGAATTTAAAAAGTGCGAAAAGATCAGATGCTTTTGGAGTTAATGTGGAGAAACGTGAGCGGTCAATTACTCCTGTGAGAGCACCATGGGATGAAAAGAAAATAAACCAAATCAGTAGTCCAATTTTGAGACCAAATAATAGATTTCAAGCCAGTAGATCAGCCATGAACGTGCAATCAAATGGACAGGTTAATAACCCTCAGTGCGAACATTGCAAAAAGTCCGGACACTACTCAAATCAATGTTGGTTCAAATATGGGAAAAATCCCAGCCCTAACAAGAGATTCGCAGATAACAAAAGGATCAGCAGTGATGTCGAATGCTATCGATGTGGAAAGAAAGGGCATATTAGCAGAAACTGTTTCACTAGATCAAAATCATCGTCAAAGTCACCTTCACCACAAAGGGACAAAGTAAATACAAATAGTCAAATACAATGTCATTCATGCCCAAGGAACTCAGAAAGATTTAGCAAACCTATATCAAAGAAATCGATTAGATTCCAAGAAGATATGCCAAATACCAGTAATATGACATATGCGCAGAGAGAGGAATTTCAAGACAAAATGGAAAAGGAATTTCGAGAAATGGTACAGAAGTTGAACAAATTAGTGGCTAAATTTGAATCAGGAAACTGAATCTCATATGATAATTGGAACCGTGTCAGAAGGTGAGGAAAATCCCGCCACGAAATTGAGAAAAATCGCATCAGATGAGAATCCGACGGCACTGTTAGCCCGAGTTGAAAGATGGCTTGCGGGAATGGAAACTGACAACTCCCAGTTGAAACGATGGATCGCGGAACTCAGTTTGATGTCACTAACCCAAAGTGAACTAAAGAGAGCAATAAATTTATGTGCAAAGCTATTCAAAGTAAACAGAGACGATGAGATAAAAATGAGATGAGAGACAAATGCAGAAGTTTGGCAAGGCTTTACGGTCAACAAGGGATTTAGCTGATATCGTAGTGGAAACGACGGGACTTGATAATGTGAAGTGCCAATTCAGTTTAAATGCCTATGGACAAATTAGAGAGCTAAAGGAGCATATACTGCGTCAATACAGTGGATGGCAAGTGCAATTAAAATTTGAGAATCGATGTCTGGAAGACGAGGAGTACTTGGTAGATTGGAAAAATAAGTAGGCTGGAAAAATAAAGTAAACGTCGTTAATACTGTTAATACTTTGAATTCAGGCAGACAGAATTGGGAACAGATTCTAACAGATTTACAAGATACCCTGTATGCAGGGAATAGAGATAAAATTAATGCGTGTATCGACTTTATAATGAGCATTGAAATGTATCGAGATTTGACTTTAACTTTCGTACCGCAAATACATCTCTATCATAATTCAGTTCTACCACTGGTGCCGTATTGTCTAGTATATTAATAATTTCTATTTGGTCTGCGATCTCGCATTTACAGCTCCACACAATATTTGTTAGAGTTGAATATATATGTATTTTCTCCATTCCCTGGATTTTGTTTACCGCATATGGCAAGTCAATCCTTTTGCCGCTCGTAACTGTTACTAACATCAGCATTGTTGTTACATATAATATCTTATTGATGTAGCTGACTGGTGTTGGATATTTTGTGAATTTCTGTTTCAATTTTGTTTGACTCGTTACTTTATTCTGCTTGGATCTTAAGGGGTATCTAGATTCATCTTCCTCTGGCACTAGTTTACATCTATTTGCATGCACAATCATTGGGTTAGCCTTTTTACTCCTGAATGGTAACAATTTCAAATTTGTTTCGGTGGTGTCGCACACTTTGTATGGTCCTTTAAATGGTCTTTGTAATTTAGGCGATTGACCTTTGAGAGGTTCCGGTCTGTTAAGATATACTAGATCTCCGATCTTTATGCCATACGCCTGTGCTCTTTTATCGTAAGCTTCTTTATATTTCTCTTGGTTGTGCTTTATTGTCAAACCGGCTTTAGTCCACACTGATTGCATTCTTTCTTGCATCAATGATTTATAATCGGGCATCTCCATATATTGTGAAATTGGTGGTTGGAATTTGAGATCAATTGGCATATTATTTTTTCTTAAATACATCAAATAAAAAGGGGTTTCACCTGTATTTTGATTTACTGCATTTCTGTAGGCAAATAGACACGACTTAATGAAGTCGTCCCAATCTTTCTGTTTTCGATTCACATATGATGAGATCATATTTATCAGTGTCCCATTAAATCGTTCCACTAATCCATCAGTTTGTGGATGATATGGTGACGTATTCAATTTCCAAATCCCAAATAGATCTGTGATTGATTTGAACATTTCGCTTTGAAAGTTCCTCCCTTGATCAGTTAGCAATTTCTTTGGAGTACCATAGCGAAATATTATGTTTTCCACAAATATTCTAGCAATTGTGTCGGCTTTTTGGTTTGGGATAGCGTATGCTTCCGGCCATTTAGTAAAATAATCACAAAAAACAACAATGTATTTGTTTCCTTTTGTTGCTTCCGGTAATGGTCCCAGAATATCCATTGCCGTCATTTCCATCGGTGCTGCAGGTACTGGCATCGGTTTTAATGGTACTTTGATCTTTTTACCAGTATTTCTGCGAGAGATGCATACTTTACAACTGTTACACCAATTTTTCACGTCTTGTTCCATTGTTGGCCAAAAGTATTTCAATTTTAATCTTGATAACGTCTTGCGCGTTGACAAATGACCTCCCAAAGCTCCATCATGATACTGCATCAGTAATGCGTCTCTGTGCTTGGCTGGGATAATAATTAATGCTTCGCCATTTTTCCAACATTTAAGTATTCCATTATGAATTACATATTTGCTGTTTGCATCTGTGAGTCGTTTCCAATCTTGTTCCTTTCTTATTTTGACCTCTTGTTCCATAAATTCTTTTAATTCACTATCGTTTTCCTGATCATTTTGTAGTTCAGACATATCATTAACAGCTTTGATTGCAGCGAATATAGTGCCTTCCAATTTTTCAGGTGTTCCTTCACTATCATTTTCTGGGATTCTTGACATTGCATCTGCATTCGCGTTAGCTTTAACTGTCCGATATTTAATCTCAAAATCGTATTTTTGGAGGACTATCGACCATCGTATTAACTTACTGGCTGAATCTCTGTGTTTCATTAACCACTGTAGTGGATTATAATCCGTATAAACAGTAAAAAGTAGTAATTCCATACACTAACACTAACGTTTCCTTTTCAATAGTTGAGTAGTTTTTCTCATGAGATCTCAGTGACCTGCTTGCGTATGCTATTACGTGGTCTTTTTCACCTTCAAATTTTTGTCCCAACACTGCACCCAATGCAACATTGCTTGCATCTGTCATCAAGATAAATTGTTTCGTAAAATATGGACATCGTAATATAGGAATTGTCACTAATTTCTCTTTTAATGTATTGAAAGCGCTTTGTTGCATTTGTCCCTGTAATGTACAGTTATATATTTTATTTATTTTTAAACAAGGTTTTGCGACGCCTTGTTATTTTATTGAGTGTAGGTCGCAATGGCAAAAGAATAAAAAATACTATATAGCGATAATTTACTATGGTAAATTATCGCTATACAAATATCGACAAAAGAAAAAAATCAATAAAAAAAATTCTGGAAAATAATTCAAAGCTAAAAATAAAGTTACAGATCCAAATAGCTAACCAATAATTATATTTCAACACAAAGATAAAGATAAAGTAAAGATAAAATCTCAAACTCCAATTACGAATCAAAAATTTGGTTTTTATTACCAGATTAAAGATAAAGATAAATTTTTAATACGAGAACAAAGATAAAGATAAAGTAAAGATAAAATCTCAAGCTCCAATTACGAATCAAAAAATTCTGGAAAATAATTCAAAGCTAAAAATAAAGTTACAGATCCAGTTAGCTAACCAATAATTATATTTCAACACAAAGATAAAGATAAAGTAAAGATAAAATCTCAAACTCCAATTACGAATCAAAAATTTGGTTTTTATTACCAGATTAAAGATAAAGATAAATTTTTAATACGAGAACAAAGATAAAGATAAAGTAAAGATAAAATCTCAAGCTCCAATTACGAATCAAAAAATTCTGGAAAATAATTCAAAGCTAAAAATAAAGTTACAGATCCAGTTAGCTAACCAATAATTATATTTCAACTCAAAGATAAAGCTAGTGTCAAATCTTAAGGACAAGTTAAGGATTTGCGTTGCTATACAAGGTTTTTACAATTTTTACTTGAATAAATGTTTATGTTTGATATCTATTATTGTTAATTAATTATTGTATTTTTATATATCCTTACATACATTCACCCCAGCTGTCCCGAGACAGTTTATTTACTGGAGACTCGGCTGGGCTCTTCAAACCTCTATTACACACGCAATCATTCATCAATTACATAAATAAAAAAAACAAATATTGATCAACGAATACAATAACATAACTGGTGTCAGAAGAAAAAATATTTACAACACACACGCATTCGACATTCGTTCTTCAATCACTACTCCTTTCAGCATACTTATTATAGAAGTATAAAGGATAGTGAACACAGTAAACCCTTGAACAATCTCATTTTTTTTCAACACATCAAGCAATAAAAAAACATCAACAAACCAATTAATGGCATCAAATCAAACAAACCCAACAAATATTCCACAAATACCCAACAACTACGATAATACTCAAACATCAGAATGCACCAATTACTACTACAACCCAAACACCAATCCAAAAAACACGCATACCATTAATTCAATAATCAACCCAAAAACAAATATCCCCAACTATTTCACAGATGACAACGGAACACAGCAAAAATGGTTAGAATTCGCGAAACTAAACCTAACGCTATCGGGAGTCAAGTCAACAAAATCCCTATGCTCCAACATAATAGCGGCACTACCAAGCAACAAATTTAACGAAATCACCGATCAAATTGATGAAATATCAAAAGACGACGACTCTTTTACAAAACTGTGTAACATATTGACCAACAAAAACAAGGTCAACAGAAGGCAAATGCTAGAGTCATGCCTCAACAATACACAGTTAGGAGACAACAAGCCCACAGATTTCCTAAGACAATTGAAACAAAAACTGGAGTATCTACAACCAAACATAACAAACTCCGGTTCCACCGAATTGGTGAAAGAATTCTTCATGCGCGCTATCCACCGGATATTAGACGAATCCTAGCTGCTAGCAGTAACGCTGACGTCGAAACACTCGCTGATATAGCGGATAAAATAAACAAAGAAATCTACCCCACAATCTGTAGTACCCAAAACTACAACAGAAATAAAACTAATCACAACAATCAACCAATCAACCAAAACATCGAACCAAATGAAACAACAAACCGATTAATAAACACTTTGATCAGCAAATTCGAGGAAATAATTGTCGAAAACAGACAAATAAAAGCGGAACTAGCCGAAATAAAAGAGAAATACAACAGGCAAAATTTCAATCCAAACGAAAACAGAGACCTATTCAACAGAAACAGTTTTAACACAGACCAACTATCATATAATCAAAACAGACAAAACTATGACCGACCATCTAACAGAAACAACAAACAGAACTACAGCCACAGACAATCCCCAAACGGCCACTACAGAAACCGGTCAAACTCCCCAAACCGATACAACAATTACCGAAACAGCAGCCTAGAAAGGAATTCAAGAAATGATATCCTAAACAAAACCACTGCTACTTTCATAACAAATTTGGCGACAAAGCATACAAATGCGTAAAACCCTGCGACTATCATAAAACAGAGCAGGAAAACTAAAAAAGTCACTAATGATAGCACCCACATTAGGTGGCAAAAACAATACATTTTGGGTGCACACAAATAACACTGATTTTCTAATAGACACCGGTTCGGTGATCTCATTACTGCCACATTACATGTATAAAAATACAAAAACTGCAGATAAACCGTTACCAGCAGCCAACGGAACAAGCATCAAAACATTCGGACAACAAACACTAAATCTGAATATAAACAAAAAAAATTACAGATGGACATTCACAATAGCTGACGTTTAACAAGCAATAATAGGAGCAGATTTCCTAACAAAATACAACCTCCTAGTGGATTGCAAAAACAAACAAATATTAGAAAATACCGATACAACAACATCACGACACATCGCGAGCAACGAGAAACCAAAAATTGACATAGGCGTGGTAACTTTAAACACAAACAACAAAACTAACCTAGAAAAAATTACACCAGAAATCAACAAAATCCTAGAACGATACAAAGAATTAAAGGAACCAGTCCAAATCGATGACAAATCAGAACAAACCACCGAACACGCAATTCTGACAAATGGAAATCCAGTACATGCCAAAGTAAGACCACTGGATCCCAAAAAAATAGAAATCACAAAAAACATTTTCAACGAACTATTGGAAAACAACATAGTCAGACATTCAAACTCTGAATGGTCATCTGCACTGATGCTAAAACAAAAAGCTAATGGCGAATGGAGAGCTTGCGGCGACTACAGACTTCTGAAAAAAATAACAGGACCAGACAGCTACCCATTACCTATAATAAAAGACATAATAAACCGAATAAACGGCGTCAAATACTTCTCAAAAATAGATTTGCAAAAAGCATACCACCAGATACCTATCAGAAAAGAAGATGTAAAAAAGACAGCCATAACAACACCGATAGGAATGTTCGAGTACAACAGAATGCCCTTCGGTTTACGGAACGCCGCAGCAACTTTCCAAAGATTCATGGACCAAACAATGAAAAAAAACAAAAACACAATTGCTTACCTGGATGACATTCTAATTACAAGCCCAGATAAAGCAACCCATTTAAAAGACGTAGAAAAAGTATTTGAAACGCTGAACAAAGCAAAATTGAAAATAAATACACAAAAATGTGAATTTATAAAAACAGAAATAAACTTCCTTGGTCATACACTAAACGACAAAGGAACACAACCAATTGAAAACAAAATAAACAGCATAAAAAATTACAAACTGCCGACAAACACAAGAGAGTTGAGGAGATTTCTAGGAATGATAAACTTTTATCATTCTTACATCCCAAAGTGCAGCAAACTACTAGCCCCACTAAATGACATTATCAAAACAAAACGAAATGTCATAATAAACTGGAACAACAGAAAACCGATATTTTCGAGAAAGCCAAAGAAAGTCTGTCAACGGCAACACTACTTGGTTACCCAGATCCAGAGCTAGATTACCAACTAACAACAGACTGTTCAGGTTTTGCCATGGGCGCAACAATTTTTCAATAAAACAAACACGGCAAACAACCACTAGGAAACTTCTCTAAAAAACTAAAGTCACACCAAACAAGATACTCAACATTCGACAGAGAACTCCTGGCAATACACGAAGCAATCAAACACTTCCAACATTTGCTTGAAGGACGAAACTTCAAAATATTCACAGATCACAAACTGCTAACTAAGGCGATCGAAATGAAGAATCCTTCACCAAGGCAGATCAGACAAATCAATTTCATTTCACAATTCAACTGCACAATAAACTACATAGCGGGAAAATCAAACATAGCAGCGGACGCTCTATCAAGAAACGAAAGTGACATAAACTCCATGGAATTCGAAGAGATAATCGAATTGGATCAAATTAAATCCAAACAAAATGAAACAATTAACAAACTCCCCACTAAACACAGATTGAAACTTCAAGAACTCAACGGAGTATGGCACGACGTCTCCAACGAAAACAACAAACGAATATTACTCCCGAGGAATTCCCCCAAAACTGTATCGAAAAGATACACAAGATTAATCACCCGGGAAACAAAGTAACATTCGAGCTAATACATAACAACTATACATGGCCTAACATGCGGAAAGATATCAAAAACTATGTCAAGAGTTGTCACAGCTGTCAACTAAACAAAACAACAAAAAAACTCAAAACACAAAAAGTAAACTTCCCAAGCAGCGAAATATTTGAAACAATACACACAGATGTGGTAGGACCATTACCACCAAACGACAACTACAAATACCTCCTAACATTTATAGACAGGAAATACAACTGGTTCGAAGTAATCCCAATAAAAGAAATCAGCGCGAAAAATATCTGTGAAATAATTGAATTAAATTGGATAGCTCGTTATGGCCAACCAAAAGCAATCATAACTGACCAAGGCAGACAGTTCGAGTCAGAAATGTTCAAAATACTCTTTAACAAATACAACATCAAAAGGAACCGAACAACAGCTTACAACCCACAATCAAACGGGAAAATTGAACGGTTCCACAGAACATTAAAAGAAAGCATCAGAACCAAAGCCAACGATCAAAACTGGTTAAATAAACTACTCACTATACTAATCGGACTAAGAAACAGCCCAAACTCATTAGATAATGAAAGTCCAGCATACAAAGTTTTCGGAAAAGCAACAAACTTGCCATCACTTAAATCAGATACAAACAAAAACACTGAAAACATCAAACAAATAACAAACAAAAATAGCGAAACCACCGAACAGAAACCGAAAAAGGAATTTTAAAATGGAGACCGAACTCCGAATTGGACGGCAAAACAGTATTAACAACAGATTTCATCTTAATAAAAAAACCATTCACAAAAGGATTCGAATCCAAATACGAAGGTCCATTCAAACTCCTAGAAATCAACAAAAACGTCGCCACAATAATTAAAAATAACAACAAAATGAAAATAAACATAAGACGCATAAAACCCTATCACCAGAACGTAAACCCGCAAAACGATATACAAAAAACAAAACACAAACACAAACGAAAACACAACCAATTCACAAAAACAGCACATTTAACCACAAAAACTCAATCAAACTATTTGACAAAGATACAATAATCACACCCCTATACAAAAAACGATACAGTGATTGTCTCAATTAAAACACCAACACAAAAAACACACGCACAAACAATGCCAATTGTACAGTTTTTTATCAATTTCGTTGTAAATATAGAGTAAATTGTAAATTTTTTGTTTTATCCAGTTTCTAGATACAAAGAAACAGAAACAAAATACATAAAAACATATAAAAAATACTACAAAAAAGGTTATTGAATGTAATTTTTTTTGTTACTTTTTATTGATCCATGTTAACCTCGGTTTTTAAAGGGGGAAGTTGTGTAATGTACAGTTATATATTTTATTTATTTTTAAACAAGGTTTTGCGACGCTTTGTTATTTTATTGAGTGTAGGTCGCAATGGCAAAAGAATAAAAAATACTATATAGCGATAATTTACTATGGTATTACCATAGTAAATTATCGCTATACAAATATCGACAAAAGAAAAAAATCAATAAAAAAACTTCTGGAAAATAATTCAAAGCTAAAAAAAAAGTTACAGATCCAGTTAGCTAACCAATAATTATATCTCAAATCTCAAACTCCAATTACGAATCAAAAATTTGGTTTTTATTACCAGAACAAAGATAAAGATAAATTTTAAAACGAGAACAAAGATAAAGATAAAGTAAAGATAAAATCTCAAGCTCCAATTACGAATCAAAAAATTCTGGAAAATAATTCAAAGCTAAAAATAAAGTTACAGATCCAGTTAGATAACCAATAATTATAATTCAACTCAAAGATAAAGCTAGTGTCAAATCTTAAGGACAAGTTAAGGATTTGCGTTGCTATACAAGGTTTTTACAATTTTTACTTGAATAAAGGTTTATGTTTGATATCTATTATTGTTAATTAATTATTGTATTTTTATATATCCTTACATACATTCACCCCAGCTGTCCCGAGACAGTTTATTTACTGGAGACTCGGCTGGGCTCTTCAAACCTCTATTACACACGCAATCATTCATCAACTACACAAATAAAAAAAAACAAATATTGATCAACGAATACAATAACAGTCCCCAAATAAATTTATTGTTTTTCTTTAGTAACGTATTCAATGGTTGAGCGATATGAGAGAAATCTTTTATAAATTTCTTATAATAGCTAGCCAAACCTAAAAATTGCCTGACCTCATCGGCATCTTTTGGTACTGGGTACTCTTCCACTTTTTTGATATTATCTGGATTAGTTTGTAACCCTCGCCGTGATATTATATATCCGACCCATTCACATTTTGATGGTTTGATTTTTAATTTTGCACTTTTGAGCCGTTTAAACACGGTTTCTACATCTTTGAGGTGTTCTTCAAAATCATTTGAAAATATTATTATATCGTCGATATACACCAACGCATATCAAATATCTCGTAACACATAATTCATTCCTCGTTGGAATGTAGCTGGGGCTCCTGTTAATCCAAATGGTAACACATTGAATTCATATAGTCCTTTGCCATCAGAGAACGCCGTCTTTCCTCTATCTTCCTCTTTTACTCTAAATTGATTGTATCCTTTGTTTAAATCAATAACTGTGAAATATCGTGCCTCTCCCATTTGATCGAACCTTTCTTGAGGTACCGCAATTGGATAAGTGTCATTCCTCGTAACTTGATTTAGCTTCGATAATCTACGCAAAATCGTAAGTCTCCATCTTTTTTCTTAACTATCACTATTGATGAGGAGAATGGTGACGCACTATCACGAATTATTCCAAATTCCTTCATTGCTGTAATCTGTCTATCACTTTCCTCTTGATGAACGTAAGGGATTCTGTATGGCTTTATTTTAATTGGAGTTTCGTCTAATAACGGTATTTCATGCTCAATTACATTGGTTAAACCCAAATCATATTCATGTTTGGCAAAGATATCTCGGTATTTTCTCAACAGTTTTGTGAATTCCTTTTTCTGTATCTCATTTAAATCATTGCTTACCACTTCAGGCTCCTTATACACCTTGACGTTTCTTGGTATTTTGCAGTTTGTTTCAATAGACATTTTTGATAACTTTCCCAATTTTCTTTTTGGGTTTAGCTGAACCGGTTTCTTACTGCTATTCGTTATATGGACTGGTACTATCTGATTTTCCACTTTGACAATTTCGTCAAATATCGGTAGATCATATTTTTCGACTAGCGTTTGATTTGGTTCGAATATAAAATCACCATTATCCACACTCATGGTATTTGCACAATACACCATCTCCGATTGTGGTGGTATTGTCAATGTCTGATTCACAAACACTTCACCTGCCCTGTGAATTATTTCTCCTGTTTCTCCTGCTATCAAATTACCTGTCTTTAAATCAAGTGAGATTCCGTCCAGCTGCTCTAATATATCCATGCCGATGAGACATCGTGACGTTAAGTTGTCCGATTATGTTTAATTCGTTTTTTGATAATGACCTAACTATTTCGTCGGTAGGCTTTATTCGCATTCTTTTCTTCGCGTTTAATACATTTTCCGATATTATTGTGTGACTAGATCCCGAATCAACCAAAGCTTCCACTTTATGTTTGTTCATTTGTATAAATATTCGGGGTTGTTTTCCTCTTTTTGTTAATGTCATCAATGAGTAATTGCATGGTAAGCCTAACATATTCTTTCTCTCGATCTCTGCGCTAGAAGGCTCGACTCTCTCTCCTACCATTCTTTCACATTTTAATGAGATATTTTCCACTGGTTTCATCTCTGGTAATCGATCAACTGGATACACTGGTGCTGATTGCACAAATGATTTTGGTATACACAATTTTGTAAACGTGTCTACGCTACTGGTATTCAACAGTGGCTCTTTTAAGATTTGATAGGTTCTTAACGCTTCTTTATTCATTCCACTTAGTTCTTGATTGTCAACATATAACGGTGCACTATCACCCTCGTTGTCATTGTCCTTATTCTCGTCCCTTGAAGGAGTTGTACTAGCGTAGCTCACCTTTTTCTTCTTTAATATTCGCGCCTTTGAGTATCTCTAACTCCTGATATTGGTGATGAGTAATGAAGAATCTGGCCAATAATGGTATGCAACCAATTACTAGTTTCCATGACCAACCTGTAATCGCGTATAACCTGTGTGTTGACAGGACCTGCGATATTATTACTTTGATTACAACACATATTACATAAATTCCAATCAATCCGGCGCACGCCTGTCCAATGAACATAAACTTTCCCCAGATATTTTTCATTGTATTATACGTCGCTTTCTTGTAATGAAACATTTACCTTCCCACTTCCGCTTGGGAGAATTGTATCTACCATTTCCATTATTACTCTTTCTTTCTTTGATGGAAATAACAAATTTCTGCGAGCTTCCTCAATGTCTTCCCTCGAGTAAATTCCACTTTGCGACAATTTTTCTAACGACGTAAAATTCACCAGATATTGTAATTCTGTCAATTCTAAATTTTCTGGTGTCTTTACTTCTCGGTGATCTGGCAATGCAATCCAAGATTCTGGTGTTAGTCTGTATAGTGGTGCCAACAATCTATTGCACTGTAATACTTTCGGTTTCACGTCCTCTTCCAGTAAGATTCGTGTCACAGGCTCCATAAATCGCAACTTTCCATTTAAATTTACTGGTAACTCGTTGGAACATTGGTCGTACTTTGTCAGTTTAACTGGTGCCGCTTTACATTTATAGCTATATAGTGCTTCACCGAAAATTCTGGCAAACACCCCATTTTCTGTAATTAACATTGGTGCTACCAAATTAGGATTGGTTATAGCCATTGCCATCCGATTTCGGAGTATTTCTTTATTGAGATTGCAATCATTTATAATAACTTCTCGGTACACATTTTCAACGGTATTTTGACCAAAGTGAAACAAATAATCTATTTTGTTATTAAAGTAATTTGTCAACTTAATATCTCCGGCATGTATGTTTGTTTGAGCCTCTGTAATCACCTTCTGAGATACATATATACCTTTATAATTTGTCTCATAGACACTTTGTCCACACTTTGTTTTAGTTTCTTTTCTCAGGAATCGCATCCCATCTTCTGTCGAGGTTGACATTAACACTGTTGGAGTATCTTTCATCCGTAGAGGTGTGATTCTTGTTGTTGTACTCGTTGCTGGATCCATTCTTATCTTCTCAGGCTTTTCTCTGATCTGCTCTCCCGTTATTTCTTTAAAACTCATTGACTTCAATTGCACAAGATTGCACCTTTTTGTATCGACATCGTACACCAAGATTGATTCTCCTGTCTGACAGCTAGATTGTTTCATGTTGCAGAATGGATGTGACTGTAGTTTACCCGTATCATCATCGAATAATCCATCAATCTCTCTTAGTTCCGACATGTACTCTTCCACAACAACGGCTTGGTCAATTATAGCAAAAGCCAATACTACGAGAACATATGCCTCGAAAATGGAACGGTAATGAGAAACCAATGGTCACGGTTTAAGAGTGAGACCCAGTCTATCTGTCTCAGAGACGAGCCAAATCGTATAACCTTGAGTGTTGGAAATGGACCGGTAACAATATATAGAAAATCAGGAAATGATGAAAGAGTTGTGATTAACTACAAACAGAGAACCCTGACTATATAGATGCCCGTAATCATTTTTTTACACTTTACACTTCTGATTTAGAGACGGTATGGGAATTAACAGTTAAATATCAGCGATGGATAACCGAACCAGGCAGATGGCAAACCGTTTTCGTGGAAGTCAAGGCGATCAATGAATCGAAACGAACATCATATACGACCACATCACCTTTCCAATTACCAACCCAAAGGACGACAAAACGTAACACAAATAAACTAATGATGACAAATTCGGATTTGACAGTCAACTATTGTGAATATCTCATTTACATTCTAATAACAGGTTTTCTCATCTTGTCAGTAACATTCATAACCATCACTATCTTGATATGTGTAAAAGAGAGAAAACTAACTTCAACCACCATCATATTCATATTATGAAACAAGACTATAAATTGTGATCTGCATGCTATAAATAATGTATAAATATATATTGCATTATATCGACAATGTGCATGTTTTATAAGTATCATAGGATGAGCTGTGCGATTTGTTTGATAGAATTCAAGGCAAGGTGTTGATGCTTTGCGATTAATACATAAAACTGATTGTCATTTAATTTCAGAAAATGCAAGAAGCATCGGAAATGTCGTGCAAAGAGTGCAAAACGAATACACAAGAACTGAAGCGGAAGTTTCGTAGTATGCAGGGTAGGATAACGGATTTGGAGGAAGAAAACTTCCATCTGAAAAAGCGGTTGGATCGTATGGAGATCTTACTATTTCAGCATGAAGCGGATTTTATGATGTTTCGGATGAAGATAGAAGAAATGTCGGAGGAGTTTTTGACTTATTATGTCTTTGTTCCCGGGTCCACATGTTACTCTACTATAATAATAATAATATTTGATGAAAATGTTCGTGCAACTAATGAAAATATTTCCTGAAATTAATCATGTAAATATTGAAAATCGTGAAAATATTGAAAATCATGAAAATATTTAAAATCATGAAAATAATCATGAATTTCAAGCAGAAATTAGGTTTTATGAATATTTAAGTAAATAATAATGAAATTTGTTGAGTGTGAGCAGTACCCTTGTAACCAATACCCATTGGGGGACAAAATATCTTTTCGGATAAACTCAGTATATATATATATATATATATATATATATATATATATATATATATTTATAATAAAACTATAAATAATAATAATAATAATAATAATAATAATAATCACATATTAAGCATATAAAACAAGGCATGGGCATGACTAAAATATCGAATGTGATATAGAAAGTGTGTAAAATTTTCCCTTAATTATTGCTCCTAATTGACAATTTTCTGTACAGGCACACACCCACTTGCAACCCAAAAACATAGATTTTTCATAAATTTTAAAGAAATTTACATGTATTTTGATCATATTTTTTGCCCTTAATTATTGCTCCTTGCAAACACACAATAATTCTCTACCCCATAACTTAAAGTATGTGTGTAAAAATAAATAAATGTAGGATAAAGAAGAGGAATTTACATCGGGTAATTTCAGCGAAAATTTCGGATATATATTATAATTTCTAACATCTGGTGACCGTGACCGCGTTTGTTTCTTATTTTTAATTGGAGAGTTCTCTCCACGTAAAAGCTATGAGATACATTCAAATATTTCAAAATCTAAACTCTGTAAACATTGTTCAAACGTCATATCTACAAATTCTCTTGGAGTTGAATGGAAATATAATCAATTAACAATCACCGAGGATAATGACAAACAAAGATTCCTATTTGATTATTATCCGTGGATTAGATTTCTTCTGGAGAGGGGATCAAAGTTTTGCAGAGAAAAAGAATCTAGTAAACGAAAGAACATTTATGGTAGCATTGTTGACAACCACTTGTCTGTAATCAGTTTGACTATTGAACAGAAAGGAATAAATGAAATTCCCAGATTAACCTTTGTTGAAATGTCAATAGGACTCGAACCAAAAGGAAGATCTGGAATCCAAAAACCTTTTAGCTCAAATCCAATAGAACGATATCCAAACCAATCTGTGATCTACTTGTTTATTTATTTAATCTATATGACCTACTTATTATTTATTAAATCTATATATTCTGTGTCAGCGGGGACTATGTTTTAAAGTCGACTTGACATACTTAAAATTTTATTAATTTAACGTGAAATACGTGGATAATCCATGAAAAACATAAAAATTACGTGAAAACTTTAAAATTTCTTTGACCTACTTAAAATTATTAAGCAAAAAAATTTTTGGTTAATAATCTTTCCTTAGCAGGGGGGTAGTTTCTGCGGTGACCAATCCATCTACTGCTTAGCCATTTATGCTGGCGTTTCCAAGTTACTTTGTGGCTGAAGTCGGTTTTAGTCACGTCTTAATGTGAAGTTTCGAGTCGATTTAAGATTAAAATTGACCTATTTCGAACCAAATATCAGAAATACGGGTAGTTCTTTCGTCCCTGGGAACCTGAAACTATGATTTGGTAACCTTGATTCCACATATGGAACTTTAACCAGTCACAACCTTAAAACTTGCCTTGCTGTCTCACTGGCTCAGCATTTATTTGATCTGAATGAACAATAATTCTGCCGAGTTCTTCTGTGCAAATTTTTAACTATTAAATTTACATTTAAGATTTGTAAACTGAAAACGCTTTTATTAAATTTTTACTGAACAATGCCATTATTTGTTATTGAACGCGCTCAATTCTAGTATGGAGCAGGACCATTATTTGTCAATTCTTGGAAATAGGTTACTATTAATAGATTCAAATTTGATTGGTTGGAATTTACGCTATAAATTGATTTTGTTGACAAATAAATAGAAAATGTTTTTAGGCTTCGCAGCTGATTCTAATGCAAGATCATTTTATTTAAATGGACATCGTCTATATTCACAAGTAAAAAATTCGATAGATTCCATCAATGATGACTACAAAAGAAAACTAGGACAAGTTTTATATGAGTTTATTAATGCCAACGCAATGCCTCTAAATGAACTTGAATCAAGAAAAGTAAATTTTTTAAATTTAAATTTTATTATGCCTATTTTTAGCGTGAATTTGCTGAAATCCGAAATTATATTAAACAACAATTCTTTAATACGGATCTTTATTTATTTGGTTCTGCTATTACGGGATTAGCTCACAGAGACAGCGATTTAGACATAACTGCTTTATTTTATCACAGAAATTCGGTGCTGGATTTAACTAAAAAAACACAAATAAATAAGTTGACAACAATTGAAAATTATTTCATTCAACTGAACCGATTTTCGAAAATAGAAGGAATTTATTCAGCTCGAAGACCAATAATAAGAGTTAAAACTAAAACGAATTTGTCTTTCGATATTTCTGCCAGCAATACAATTGCCGTCGATAATACCGAGCTGATCAGATCATACAGTCTTTTAGATCCTCGTGTGGAAATCTTAGGAAGAATGCTGAAACACGTTGTTAAACTTTATGAAATTGCTGATGCGCGAACCGGAACTTTGTCATCATTTGGCTACACGTTGATGTTAATTCATTTTTTACAAAAAAGAAATGTTTTACCGATCTTACCTGATGTAAATCTATAAAAATTATAATGCATTTAATTGAATAATTTAGAGGCCCACATATTCTAAAAATAGACGTCCAAGACCAATCTATTCGTGTGAAATGTGGTATGTTCCGGATAGTGTAAAGCTCGTATGTAAATTTTGTTTATCTCTATTTTTCCTATATACATATATGTATTTCAGATGAATGCATGGGAATGTAAATCATCTGGGTTATCTATTGATGAGCTCTGGATAGATTTCTTCAAATATTATACAATGGAATTTGATTTTCAAGCAGAAGTTATTAGCATTCGACAAACGCAACCATTATTAAAGTCAACCAAGCTTTGGACACATATAATAATGTCAATTGAAGGTTGATATTTGTTTTATTGAATGAATTATTTGAAACCAAAATTAAACTGTTGCATATTAATTGGAAAGCTGAAAAAATAGAGTATTCACATCTAATGAGATTTAGGAAAAATTTCTTGATCCCGAAGTGACGTTTAATAATAAATAATTATAATTTAAATTAATTTTCAATGAGATATTTGTTTTATTTAAAGGTTAATTCAATGTATTTTTCTATTTCCACCGTGGCATAATAAATATAATTTTATATTTTTGCTTAAATTGAAGATCTCTAATAATTCTATTATTTTTTGAGATATTTAAGCTTTCATTATTTGATTTTAATTTTAAAAACAGTTAATACAAAACAAGGGAAAATTAGTCCAATAAACCGGGTGTCGGGCAATTTCCAATTAATAATTTTTTGTGTTATTTTATTTTTATATTTATTTATTCCCGATTAAAATAAAATCATTAAATATTTTTTGTTGAGTTTAATATTAGTTGATAGGCTTAAATATTTTATAAATAATTGAAAGTCTTTTTGAAAGTTTTTATCAGCCTACGTTTAATATAATTTTTATAGATTGATAGTTAAACGGGAAATTATTTAATGGGAATATAATATATTATTTATTATTATGAAACCATGAAGGGATGTTTTATAAATGATAAATCTGAAGAACTGTGATGAATTTTCTATTGAAATATAAATACGAATTCCTTGATTTTATTTGCTATGTAATGTTGTTATTATTATTTCAATTAAACAATAAAAATTACAAAAATAAAACTTTAATTAATTGAATAAATAGTTAAACATACATGGCAATGATTTAATTATAAGATAACGCCAATCAAACATTTTTTTCACGATTAATTTCGACAGTTTTCCTGTCATCATCAGGTGGGATATAATACTCATTAAATAAAGGATTTTAAACAAATTTAATTATATATAAAAAAAATTTTTTTTTTCATTTTATAAAAAATATTATTTTTTAAAACTTTAACATGTAAAATTTAATTTAATAATTTAAACATTTATTTTAAACTTGTTACATATTGTATCTAGTTATCCATTTTATTATTTAATATTATTCGTAGTAAGCATTGACACATTGAAAAGATATAGACACCCAGCGCCGTACCATCGCATGTGCAACAAGGGCAATTGCACTGGGCCCCAAGATTTTAAATACACTACCAAAAATATCTAATAGCATATAAAATATCACAAAATTAAAAGCAAAAGCAAAGATTGATTAGCAATACTGTTGAAAAATGGAACAGCCAGAACAATTGATTACAATGATACGATTGATGAATTTATCACAAAGAGCTTCAAAAATTGCTTTATAATATATTTGTATTATTGTTTTAATTAAAATCAATAGAAATGAATTCAATAAAATTTAAAAATTACAAAAAAGTTTGTTTTTATTTTTTGCATAGGCCTCCAAACGCTAGACACCACATTATGTAAATATTTAATTTTTAAATATTTAAATGTTTAATTAATAAACAAAATAATTCATAATTATTTGTAGATCCGTGTGATACCACCAATAATGTCGGATATAATGTCAGTTTCTCATGTAAGAAATTAATTTTTTTATTTTGTTAATATTTTAGTTTAGATTTTCACAAAATCCTTGATGCATTCTGTGATGTACTTTTGGCCAAAGGCAACATAAATGAAATGTAAATAATGATAATTAAAATTATCTATTAATATTATAATTTATTATGTGACAAACTTGTATTTCGCAACTTTAACTTTTCAAGTCTTTAACTTACTCGTTTTAACCTCTTCATGGATGAATTTTTAATTTTAATAATGACCAAGAAATTTAAATTTTTATACAAGCACTTTATTTACATTTTTCTTAGAATATTTAGTAAATATTATACATTTATCTTTGTAACTGTTTCGCGAGTAAAAATGGCTTTTCTTATTTTAATTAAAAGTCCACATATGTGGCAAAGTCCCTGAAAAGGTTAAAAGATTAATTTCTTTAATTGAACTTATACTAAATTGATTAATGCAGGTGGCTAGGTATTTTCCATATATATGCTGCTTCAGAAATATTTTTACCGTTCGATCTTAAATATTTACTATTTCATTTTTCTTGAAGTGTTTAAAAATATAAATAATATATAAAGGGGAAAATTAAGTTTGTTCAAAAAGATTTGTTATTTCATTTGTCTTGAAGTTGAAAACTGGTTTAATTTTAATGAATTTCAAATTCGTGGGAAACACAAAAATGTTAGATTTAAGGTCATAAGAAATTAGTTAGGGTAATATTAATATACAATTAGTTATTAAGTATCATTATAATTTAATTTTTTTCCGATCAATTTAAACAAAATAAAATTTGAATAAAAATTTCCTTATCGGAGGAAGTTACTCTAAAATGATAACTTCATCTTTAAACAATACACAATAAACTTTTTATAAAGTAATAAAATCTTTTTCAAATGTTTACTGAGTAAATGTGTCACATAGTGGAGGTAATAAAAGAGAATTTTTAATTAATCACGGAAAGAAATGATTTTGTCATTAGTTGAAACTGATTATCATAAATTTTATTTCAATAAAACCTTGTCCAAAGAGACAGGTGAGTCCTTTTAACGAGACGGGCTTTAAAAGTGAAGGTTGTCAGCAATTCCACGTAGGTAGTCAAGAACATTTCGCTTATTAAAGCTTTGAATGTTGGTAAGAATTCGTTTATTTATGATCCCATACTTCTTTCGCGGAGGTTCTAATGGATGGCCTGCCAAAAATTGATCACAGTGAACTTATTGCAATGCTTGTTCTCTTTGAATATATCCAATGAACTTACAAATTGTTTTGACTGAAAACTTCGGTCAACCTTCAACTGAATTTTTTGTTTCTGTTAATTCGTCTTCTGATCTGCGATACATATTCCACATCCCAAGGCATAAGTTGGTTGTCACCTTCCATGTCGTTGTGGTGTTCCTATGTATGCATCTTCGAAATAATCGGCAACGTGTTTAATTTCTAGAGTAGTATTTCTGATAATTCTGCAGAAATTCTTGATCATCATTTGTTACATTGTATCAATCTGGAATTAGAATTTCGTCAACATTTTGTGACGCATTATAGATAAACAATCAATCAAATTTCTAAATTTGTATTTTCCATTAAATTTTTCTATTTGGACTCGGTAATGTCTAGTTTTTAAGTAATGAGCATACTTAATTTTAACTATTGATAGAGCGGTTACAGGAGTTCGAGGATTGGCCATCGTTTTAGGACATAAATTGTATAGTCAGCCACTCATGCTGGGGGACTATTGGTCGGGGTTGTTGATATGAGCGGTTATTGTCCCGGATGTTATTATCCGGGGGTTGTTGACCTAAAACTGTGAACACCAGTTCAATTGCGCAAGATTATATTAGAGTCCGGTTTAGGCCCCTTCTGAGTATTGCCAATCGAATGTCAACATAAAGAAAATAAAGTAGTTTTTTAATCTGCGAAAACCTTGACAATATTTCTTGCGTTAAGGACCATCTTGTTTTGCAATCCAAAACGGAGACAATTTTTCATTTTTCATTAAATTACCTAAAGATTTTCAGAGATTTGATCACTTTCTTACAAATCGAGTGTGCAGAGAAATCACCTCATAAATACTTTCATATCTTATCTAACGATCAGAAAGCAAGGTTCGAAGAATGAGATTCAAAGAAATCACAATAACATTTTCTGGGATTACACTGTCAGGCTATCTTGAGACTGTTGCTTGTTTTGATTCTGGATCATAATCATTTTATCTTTCCTCGACTTGAAATTTGTAGGTAAACGGCATCAACTATTGTCAAATGAAATGAATGATTTATACATTTCTGAAAAATAATTTTTTTGTTGATGCTTGATTTACTGATGATCCTTCAGGAGTAACAACTATAACATCAATTAATCCAAATTACATTTGCCTCGATGAAATAAGTTTAAGTAAATGGTCTGCTATTGATATCTCAAATACTTTGATCAATCCAAGGTTGAACTTGATATCTGAGGAATCTAATGGCAAGTTAATGTATTAGTTCTTTGCCTCTTGTGGACCACTCATCAGACATCAATGATGGCCGCCCACCGTTCATAATCCTCCTTATAATTATTTGATACTACGTTTTTTGAACTAAATGATTTGATGTTGTTGAAAAAGGTTGACAAAGTTCTGTCAAACACAGTCTTAAACAAATAGTGATAAAATTTTAGATTTTATAATTTTGTTGATTGAAATATTGTCAGTGCAATTGTCTGTAGAGTCAGCTTTGCAATATATGAGTTGAAGTCTCAAATTTCATTAAGCATCTTTTTTTACGATAAAGCTTGTGACGAATGAGTTCCTCTTTTAGTTTCTATCTCATTCTTTGATCTTGCATCAACATTATGAGGTTATTTTAACTGTGACAATATTGATTTTAGGGAGCACATTGAATATGAAATTACATCTTCACATACAGAATGAAAGAGCCTGTTTTAATCTTGGCATTATACAAAAAATAAGGTACGAATGTTTGTCATAGTATGAAAAATGCCTGTGGGCTGCATTGTTTGAAATTGTCTCCGCATTACTACAGAAACAATGATCAGGTTTTTATAATAATTTTCCTGAAATTTTCTAATTTTATTTATTTATTAGATATTTTCCTATAATTTATTATAATATTTTTCATTAAAAAAATATCAAGAGAAAACAAGATTCGCTATAGTTATTGTGAAAACCCAAAGAAATTCTATAAATGTGCTTTTATCCTATCATGAAAGAATCATTTCCAAATATTGAAATTACTTAAAGAATTTTGTAATAATCTCACCAATATCCCCTCGATGCGAAAGTTCCTTTAGTAAATTGAAATTGATAAAAAACAATTTAATATCAAAATTAGGGCAAAACAATTAACAAAGTGATTTAGGAGAAAAAAATAATTGTGATGTGATAATTAATGAATTTGCTTCATTGAAAGCAAGATTTTAACTACTTATTAATCTACAGATTTTAATTAATTAATTTATTATTTCAGTTCTGAAAAGATTCTTAGTCCAAAGTGAAAAGTCTTACAATCTATATCTAACATGTATTCATTATATTTTATATCTTTTTGGATTATCACCAAATTATTTGTTTTAATTGACAAAAGATAACCTAATATAATTGTCATAAAAATAAAAATTCACATCTTTAATATTTAATTATTATAATTCAGACAAATATTAATCTTAAATATTATTTGAAATGCATCAAAATGAAAAAAAAATCTTACAAAATTTGCCTGCTTAAAGATTTCAATGCATTTAAATAAGTTTGAGTTACTAATACTCCTTGCTATTTGTCTAATAAGGTTTTATCAAAGTAGGATATGCGTACTAGTGAGGGGAGTAGGTACGTTAAACGATTTCAAGGCAAGATTAGTTTTGAGGCGCCGAAAGTATTTTTAACTAAAATTCACATAATATTACTTTATTTATTTTCAAGATTAGTAATTTTTAATAAAAAAAGTACATTTCAACAGAATTAAATGTAATTACTCTTCAATTAAATGGATTCGAATGTCAGGATTTTAAATTTTAGAAATATATACCTTGAAATGGTCAGGAAATATTTTATGTGAAAAAATGGGGTGTTCTTATTTGAAAGTAGAAAGATTTTGTGTAATTAAGAAGTAATTCGAAAACATCCTGTCGAATACCTTTATTCTTAAAGAAAGAGAACATGGTTACTTGTTAGGGATTCTGCAAGTACTCACTAAGTTCAAACCCTGAAAAAATTTTAACTTAATTGACAAAATGACTAAGCAATGATTTCTGTTTGTACCTCTCATCTTCAATCATTTTAAATATATTTATTAAAAGAGAGTTTGAAGACTATAAATCAGTAATATATCGATGTTTGTTGATACTCACGAATTTTCGGCACTGCCTTTTCAAGTGAAAATCAAAAGGCAGTGCCGAAAATTCGTGAGTATCAAAAACATTGATATATTACTGATTTATAGTCTTCAAACTCTATTATTAATAATTCAATGGAAAAAATAATCAGTGGTGAAATTGGAAGAAATAAAAGTTCTTATAATAATATTAAAATATATTGTTTATATAAAAATATTGAATAATATATTAAAGTGGATTTTGAAAAAAATCAAAGAACCTGCCTAACCAAACCATTGTGAATGAAAAATCCTCTTGGAATTCTATATTTGAAAGTATGGTAAAAATTGCTGTTTAATGTATTGATTTTATCATGGGTCAGAAATTGAAGATTCCTTAACTTAAAAACAATGAAATTTATACCTTTTATTTCAAGTGAAATTTCTTGATCATATTATTTGATACTTTTGATCATATAATTCATATCCTATCAAAAAGGCGCATTCAAAATAGTTACTATCATATAGAAATATTTATTAGGCAAACAAAGACAAAAAGGCGAGTAAGGATTTGTTGGCATAAAATAAAATAGAAGAACCGTTAAAATCAATAAAAACACTAAAATGGTAAAAGTGCAAAAATTAATAAAAAATTGAAAATATTTTAAATAAATATTGATCAGGGGAAATGGTTATGGTTGAACTCCAAATCGAGAGACCAGCCTAAGAATAATAATATAAATTTAGTGATGGGTCTCCATACAAAGTTATAAAACAAAAGCGAATTAATTAAAAATTAATTAATGGCTAATGTAAAGCCAGAGCTAATGTGAAGTTCGAGTCAATTAGAAATCCGAGCGATGAAGCGAACCCAGAGCTCACTGAGACTAACGATTAGATAATTATCAAAACAAGTTGAATGTTATGATCCCAGTAATCCTTCAAAAGATTTCAAATAATGTTTTCCCAATATTAGAGGACGTTTACAAAATTCCAAGAGAAACTAAAAAGAAAATCCAAGTAAAGCTAAAAGGAATTATGAATTATCGTAACAGAACGGGTGATTACCTCTTGTAAAACCTGCCTTGCGATAAGCAAATATCTTGAAAGAAAGGTGCTAATATAGTGACTAATTGTAATTGTGTTAAAAATTGAATAAATTTGTTCTGTGTTAGTAGGTAGTTAGGCGCCCGCTGGAACAATTACCCCCCCCCTCCCCCCCTAGAATTGTTCCACACTTTTTATTACTCAATTGTTCCAACTCACATTTTTTGCTTTCAGGGATTTTTGGTCCAAATTTTTTTTTATCACACTATATCTCGATGGTCCTGGGATTTTCAATACAAAAAAATTTTTTTCAATACAAAAATCCGATTATCACTAAAAAAGCATGGAATTTTCACACTATAGTGAGGGGGTCTCGATGGTCCTGGGATTTTCAATACAAAAAAATTTTTTTCAATACAAAAAGGCGGTCTACACTAAAAAAGAGTGGCAATTTAAGGTCTCAGGATATTTTCAATACAAAAATCCGATTATCACTAAAAAAGCATGGAATTTTCTAGGTCAATTCAGGTGGGTCTCCTTGGTCCTGAGAATATCAATAGAAAAAGGTGGTCTACACCAGTGGTTCTCAAACTTTTTTGATCACGACCCAAATTTTTGACATTTCATGCCAAAAGTTTTATTGCGACCCACATGACAAAGATTAATTTTAAAATAAATGTTTATTTAATGAGAATAACTCTATTTAACTCTAGTTATTCTAGTCATCGCGACCCACCAAAAATTCTTTCGCGACCCATAGTTTGAGAAACACTGGTCTACACTAAATAACGCGGTAAATTTTTAAAAATAAAGTAAATAATGGGTCTAAAAAATTGAATTACAGTAAATTATGGGCTCATATTTTTGAATTACAGTAAATTATGGGTCTAAAAATTGAATTACAGTAAATTATGGGCTCAGATTTTTGAATTAAAGTAAATTATGGGTCTCGATGGTCCTGAGAATTTCAATAGAAAAAGGCGGTCTTCAATAAAAAAGCATGGTAATTTAAGGTCTCAGGATATTTTCAATACAAAAAGGTGGTCTACACTAAAAAACAGTGGTAATTTAAGGTCTCAGGATATTTTCAATACAAAAATCCGACTACCACTAAAAAAGCATGGAATTTTCAAAGTAAATTCAGGTGGGTCTCCTTGGTCCTGAGAATTTAAATACAAAAAGGCGGTCTACACTAAAAAAGCGTGGTAAATTTTTAAAATAAAGTAAATAATGGGTCTAAAAATTGAATTACAGTAAATTATGGGCTAAGATTTTTAAAATAAAGTAAATTATGGTCCTAAAAAAATTAAATTAAAGTAAATTATGGGTCTAAAAATTGAATTAAAGTAAATTATGGGTCTAAAAACTGAATTACAGTAAATTATGGGCTAAGATTTTTGAATTAAAGTAAATTATGGTCCAAATTTTTCAATTAAAGTAAATAATGGTCCAAATTTTTCAATTACAGCAAATTATGGTCCTAAAAAAATTAAATTAAAGTAAATTATGGGTCTAAAAATTGAATTACAGTAAATTATGGGCTAAGATTTTTGAATTAAAGTAATCAATGATTTCAAATAACTAAATTAAGGTCCAAATTTTTTCAATAAGTAAATAATGGTCCAAATTTTTGAATTAAAGTTAATTAAGGTCCAAATTTTTGAATTAAAGTTAATTAAGGTCCAAATTTTTATATTAAAGTAAATAATGGTTCAAATTTTAAATTAAAGTAATGAATGGGCTCAAATAACTAAATTAAGGTTCTAAAAAAATTAAATTAAAGTTAATTAAGGTCCAAATTATAAAATTAAGTAATCAATGGTAAAAAATTTTAAATAAGTAAATTAAAGTAATAATTTTTAAATAAGTAATGTAATAAGTAAATTAAAGTAAGATTTTAAAATCTATTAACAAAAAGTTGAAATAATAGAAGGTGTTTGAGAATTGAAATTTTTTAATGAAAATTTTTATGAAATAATTTTTTAAGTAATTTTTAATAGAAATTTTAATGAAATATTTTTCAATAGTAATTTTTAATGGAAATTTTTATGAAATAATTTTTTAAGTTAATTTTTAATGGAAATTTTTATGAAATATTTTTCAATGATAATTTTAGATGGAAATTTTTAAGATAATTTTTAATCAAAGTTTTTATGAAATATTTTTCAAAGACAAATTTTAATAATAATTCAACAACAAACCAACAACTTAGTACCAACAACCAGTAACTTACGAACATGTATTAACAACCAGATACCTACAACTAGTTACTAACAACCAGTTACCTGATACCAAGTACTTACAACTAGTTACTAACAACATGTTACCTGTTACCAAGTACTTACAACCAATTACCTGCTACCAAGTACTTACAACTAGTTACTAACAACCAATTACCTGCTACCAAGTACTTACAACTAGATACCACGTACTAAATAACTCTCAAACAACCAAGTACCTACAACAAATTACCAGATACCAAGTACCTACAACTAGATACTAACAAACAAAAACATGCAACCAACTAGCTACCACCTACCAAGTACTCACAACCAACATCAACCAAGTACTAAGCATTATCAACCAAGTACCTACAACCAACAACAACCAAGTACTAAGCACTGTCAACTAGATACCAAACACTTACAACCTACAACTAGTTCTTAACAACCAGTTACCACCTACCAAGTACATACAACCAACATCAACCAGGTACTAAGCATTATTAATCAGATAACAAGTACCTACAACTAGATACTAACAACCAAAAACAACCAACCAACTAGGTACTAGATACCAAGTACTAACAACCAACATCAACCAGGTACTAAGCATTATCAACCAAGTACCTACAACCAACTAGCTACCAGATACCAAGTACCAACTACTAACAACCAGGTACTAAGCATTATCAACCAAGTACTAACAACTAGATACTAACAACTAACTACCACCTACCCAGTACTTACAACCAACATCAACCAGGTACTAAGCATTATCAACCAAGTACTAACAACCAAGTACAAGATACCTAGTACTAAGCACTGTCAACTAGATACCAAACACTTACAACTAGATGAGCACATGAAATTATTGGTTAAATAGGTAAATTAATGTCTAATTTTAAAATTAAGTAATCAATGATCTAAAATATTAAAGTCAATTTAAGATGAAAGTTTTTCTGGGATTTTCAATGTTAATTTTAGATGCAAATCTTTGTCAATTAATCAATGACCACATGAAATTATTGGTTAAATATGAAAATAAGGATTATATTTAGTTGTTAAGTAAATTATGGTGTAAAATTAAGAAATAAAGAATAATTAGGTAAATTAAGGATAAGTAAATTAAAGTTAAAAATTTTAAATAAGTAAATTAAGGTTCAAAATTTTAAATTAAAGAAAACAATGGTTCAAATTTTAAATTAAAGCTAAATAAGTAAATTAAAGTAATAATTTTTAAATAAGTAATGTAATACGTAAATTAAACTAAGATTTTTAAATTTATTATCAAAAGATTGAATAACCACCAACTTTTTTGAGAAATGTAATTTTTAATGAAAATTTAAATGGAAATTTTTTTTTAAATGTAAAATTTTTCAAAGTCAAATGAAAATTTTAATGGAATAATAATAATAATAATAATAATAATAATAATAATAATAATAATAATAATAATAATAATAAAAATAATAATAATTCAACAGTTACCAACAATCGGTTACTAAATATTTTTAACTAGGTGCTAACAAATAAGTACCAAATACTTTCAACATGATACCACGTACTAACTAACTCTCAAACAACCACATACTTACAACTAACTACTAAATATTCTTTATTGTATTTTATGAAATGTATTTTTTAAAATTAATTTTTTATCTATCTTCAAAAATATATTTAATTACAATCAGTAGAAAAACCTTTTCAAATTTAACAAAAATGTTGATTTTCATCAAAAAACCACAACTCATCACCATGTGGAATTCAAAATAATTTAAATTACAATGAAAGACTAATGAATTCTAATTTACAAAACATTCTTCTTTTAATTGATTACTACTGACTTATTATTGCAAAGTAAAAATCATATTCAATAAATACTTATTGTTGATCAGTTTTATTATATATACTCTGAGTTTATCCGACAGGATGTTTTGACCCCCTAAGGGTACAGGTCGTAAGGGTACTAGTCGTAAGGGTATTAGTCGTAAGGGTACTGGTCGTAAGGATATTGCTAACTCTCAATCCCCCCACCTACCCATTAACTAGCTACTAAGTACTTACAACCAGCATCAAAACCCATCGAGAAATTAACAAATATCAATCTACAACTAGATACTAACAACATCGCACCAACTACCAAGTACAAGATACCAACAACTTAATATCATCTACCAGTAACTATAAACACGTATTTTCAACTAGATACCAAGTACTTACAACAATATACCAAACGCTATCAGTTAAGTACTTACAACAAGATACCAAGACTATCAGCAAAATACTATCAACCAGATACCAAGTACCAACAATCAACTAACAACACATAAAAATAATAGCAATTAAATACAAAATAATCTTCATCACATACAATATCCTATCAAAATTTAAAAAGTCAATCAGATACCAACTACCAAGTACCAAGTACTAACAACCAACTACCTACAACCAACAACTATGTACTAACAAATTGATCTTTAAAAGAAAAATACTCATCACTTGAAAAATTAGATGGAAAATTAATTGAACTCAAGGCATCAATAACTAGGTAAAAATTGATTAAATTATTGTAAAAATTTAAATTATTCAAAATATACCAAATAATTATTATAAAAATGTAATAATTGGACAAGAATGAATTCTAATCATTAATCATCCAGTAAATGAAAGAAAAATACTAATCATTCAAGTTGAATCAACTAAGATAATAAATTAATAAGATAAGATTTAGTAGATAATTGATTTAGATTGAATAAATTAATTGAAATAAAATTAATTTTAATTATTTTTTTTAAAGTAATACATGTACTCAAATTGATTGACTGATTGCTCAAAATATTCAAAAAAATCAGTATGAATTCATTACAATTATCAAAGTCAGCAATCTACAATAAAATTAATTATCATTAAATTCCAAAAGAGACTAGATAACTAATGATAACATCTAATAAACCAGTAAATTCATTTAAATAACAATAATTGGTATATCCAAGTGTATTCTCCAATAAAAACATCTAAAAAGAATCATTTCCCCCTAAATATATCAATATTTAAAGATTGGTATCTTATCGATAAGTACTTGTTAAAGATCATATATTCACCTCAAACTAACAAGATTCCTTAAAATCCCTTAAATGACTATATTTCAACCCTTAATTCATATTATTATAAATATCATCTAAAAAGCATCAAATTTCCCTGAAATATCTCTATCTTTAAAGATTAGCATTTTATCGATAAATATCCTTAAAAGGTTATATATTTACCTCAGACTAATAAGATTGCTTAAAATCCTTTTAAATGACTAATTCCTATTATCACGAATATTTCCCTATAAAACATGTAAAATAATTTGGTCATTAACCCTAAATAATTTATAAAATCTAATGATAAAACCGGTTATAATAAAATTTTTGTTAATCACTGTAAATGTTTGTAAATCACTGTACTCGAAATTTAAAATAAATATAACTGACTAGGTCCCAATTGAGAGATTAAATTTATCCATTCAATAAAATAACTTTCTTCAAATGGCCAACTTTTGTCGTTGTCTGTCTAAATAAAGATAAAAATAATTTAAAATTGATATCGATCCCTATTATCTGTAAAGATTTCATTGTCAAAACCAAGTAAATCGATCATTATCCCTACTTAATAAAACATTGTTCTAAATTAATTTACTGTGCATTAATCACAACCTAATAAAACGATATAATTATTATTGATTCATAACTGACTAATGTATTGACATTTCCCTTTAAACATTGATATTTTACCAACAGCATACTTAAAAAATCATATATTCCCACCTTATCAGATCTCTCATTAAATCTCACCGACAATATCCCAGCTTAACCGATCTCTCATTAAAGTCAATCGACTATATCTCCCTTAAAATAATATATTCCCATCTTAACCCATCCTTCATTAAATTTAACTGAATATATCCCCTCTAAAGATCATATTTTCCCATCTTATCCGATCTCTCAGCAAATATTTCTACCCTTTTAAACATCTATCTGATTATATTCCTTAATTCTACCCACTTGAATCCTCCTTTAATTCAATTCAGTCTTAAAATCCTTAGAGAATTCTTCAAAAAATATGAATTTTCATAAACACCAGACATTCTTCCATTGAAATAATTTAGTAGCTAAATAATAAGAGTTCACTAAAAGATCAAAAATCAATATTTTCTACAAATATTTACCATCAAATACCTATTTTGCTGTTAATTTATTTCTCTTCAATTTGTATTTGTTTATTAATAACGACCTTGTCGTATTTCATTGTTTTATTTTATCGATTCTTTGTCGTTTTCTGTTCATTTTCCCATTTCTTCCGCTTGTTCATGTTTCTCAGAATTCTGGAGCAACCAATGATTAGTCGTAAATATATTTTGCCAGTTGTAGGGATTTTAAATTGTAAACTTTAACCGGTGAAAGACCACATCACACCATCCCCCCACAAATAATTTATAATACATATTTAATCAATACATTATTATTACCAAATTTTAGATTAATCATATAAGGGTGCGGTAGCTTTGCAACAAAACAACAACACTATAAATACTTCCGACTCGCGTTTGGCTTGGGTTCTATTTCCTTAGCAATTCGCGTTCTTTCTTCAATGACTGATCTGTGGTTTCAAGAACATCAAAGATGAAACATGAGTTGTTTATAGGCATGCACGTTTCTCTGTCACTATTTAGTGAATGTAACAAAAACCCCTTTCACAATCGGATGTGTTGCATGGAATAACATTGCAGATATTTTAAGTGCTTTCAAATCCGATTTAATACTTTGTTCTTTTGATTCTAAGAAATCCATAAATGCGTTAATAGTTTCAATGTACGGTTAATCAAAACGTGTGCATAATGATTGGATTTCGGAGTTTCCATAATCAATATTAGCACCAATAGGAACTTAGTTATAATCCAATACTTATAATTCATCCAATCAAAAAGTATTATTAAATAACCGCTTATTCATCATATTAATTTTATTCGTTAAAACTTGAAGTCTAATAATAATGATAATTTTTGGGTGATCTTTCAATGATATATTCTTAAATTTTTTTTGAAGAACAGCTTCATCAATTTCCTTACATCTAAGACTTCATGGTGTGGAATACTTGAATTGTTCTTCTACCGTTACGCTCCGGGTTTTCAAGGATTCAGAAAGAATCGCGAGTTCTTCTAAAACATTACACATTAATGATAAATACTGAGCAAATTCCTTTGAGGTAATTGCTTTGGTAAGATTGAAATGATGACACAATGACTAATAATTTTGCATACAACCGAGACGGTTTTATTCAAGTACCCAAAACCCGACTTATTTTTTTAATTTGAATTTCAAAGTCCTTGGCACTTGTTCTTAGTTCTCTTTGATTTAAGGATGATCTACTGTATAATGAATATAACCTGTTTAAAAAGGCTTTAAAATGATTGACTTCATGAATTTCATTGATGACATCACTTATTAAAAGTTCTTATCGGTTTTAATGCCCTATTAATATGTTGGGATACAATCAGTGCCGGATTCCCCTATATGCTGTTTAAGCTTCAATCTAGAGAGGATATTTAAATTGTTGGTAAAATTAAAATTACACTATTCTAAAAACAATGAACACGGAAATAATAGACAGAAAATAAGGAAAAATTATACGAATATTACTAATAAATCAACATTAAAAAATGTATAAGTTAAGATCAACGCGTTCAGCTCAATGATATCACGACGTTCGTCTTTATACGTGTTAGTTCTGTAATATAAAACCGGTGTTAAAAAAGGATTTTTATGTTAGGATTGCGTACACAATCGTTTTATTCTCGCCTTTTGACTTCTGTAGATTCAATACTTTCGTTAAGTGTTTATAGACTATTGGAAATTATTTGTTTTGTAATAGTATCGTCATTTAGCGGAATTCCAGGTAAGTTCTTTACATATTTTAATTTGTATATTTATCCTTGCCACATTTTTTAAAAAAGGTTAGTACTAATCACAAAATATTTCATTTAACATATTGATGTATTTTATTATTTATCATGTAACTTACAAACTTCAAAATGGAGGTGGGTGAAAGGGCCTCGTAAGTGGAATAGTCTAGAGCCTCTTCATCTAAATCCGGCCTTGGATACGATGCAGTTAATTTTGATATAATATCATATTTTTCTCTTTACATAACGTTTGCTTCGTCACTTGCAAAAGCAATTAAATTTATCTGGCTAAATTCGTGGTCAAAGCCATAATATTTTAAGCAATCTAGGATGGCGTTACATATTGCAGTAGCATTTAATTCATTTAAATCTGATCTATCCAAAAATATGAAATTTAGCTTTTTGATTAATTGAAAATTTTTAATTTATTTTTTGAATATGTGGACAAAATTTTCCGCATTTGTTTTGAAATGCAGTCTACCATTTATGTGTCGCTGTATCTGGAATGTAATCCAATAGGGGGGGGGGATATTTGCATCATTAATTTCTTGCAATCTAAGTAAATTGAAATGATCAGAATACGGTTTATCATTCTTAGCAATATAATATGCACTATGAAATATTTTAGACGCGTAATCAAAGTACATATTATTACCTTTCTCGAAAATTTGTTCTAGCGTAAATTTTCCATATTTATTTGTTGAGGATACCTAAATGAAAATAACATAATAAATAAATAAATTACCTGGGGGGAAGATCGCCATGACAAACGGGACGATCTATGGGAACTCAGAAAAGAAAGCGGAAGTAAAAAGAAATTAAAAATGAGAAAGATAAATTAAAGAAAAGAAAACAAACAAGAAATTAAAACAGAGGTCATTAATTATGAAGAAATGCAAATGAAGGTGGAATTTCAAATTCCAGAAAAACAAAAAATGGGAAAAGCCGCATCTTGACAGCTAGTCAAAATTAGAGAAATTGTCGGGAGAAGGGGGCTTAACAAAAAAGGAAGGAAGAGGAAAATGTGCTCCATGACTCATCATATACCCCCCTTGATGACTCTTCTTTTTTTTAATTAAAAAAAAATTTTTTTTTAATTTTTTTAGATGGCTCATCATATAACACCGCCCGCAATGACTCAACCATAGCAACCGTGGTAACCATGTCAGTCAGGTCAAGGTCACATGACTCATCCATAGGAACCAGGATAACTAGGTCAAGGTCATTCTATTTTAGTAACAATGTCACGTGACGTCATCGATGACTCATCAAGGTCATTAAAGTAAATATGACTCATCATTTTTTTAAACAAAGACTGTGACTCATCAAGGTCAATCTGTTTTTATTAACAAGGTCATATGCCTCATAGATGACTCACCATTTTTGGAACAAAGCCAACTGACTCATCAATAACCATTTGTCATCCTGATTTCGAGGAGTATATAAGCAAAGGGAAAATCAGAGAAAATCGGCATTTTGCCTCAGGTAGGGTAAGAAGAATCGAGAATAGTCGAGAGGTAAAAACGAATTTAGGGAAGTAACGAAAAGAAGAAATGGAATTAAGAATACGAAAAGGTGAAAAGGAACCAAACCAAACAGAAACCGAGGAAAACGTGAATCGAGAGAGAATCTAAAGGATTAAAAGGTGAATATTATTTGTTTGCAAAGCATCAACACCGAGCGGAGAATCGTATAAAACTTTGATTGGTAATTGTAGCGTGATAATAAATTGTGAACCTGTTGTTTCAATATATGTTGGGTCGTTCATTGTTTTGATTTAAAGAACACAGGAGTCAGAGAGAACCGACTTAAAATAATCCAAAACCCAACATTATTATTATTATTATTATTATTATTATTATTATTATTATTATTATTATTATTATTATTATAGAGCGATACAGTATCAATTATTACTTTATTATCAATTATTATCAATTATTATTATTATCAATTATTTTACGTTGCAGTATTTTAAATTAATGAGTTTTTATTATGTGATGTTCAAATATATGTGTGGATGCAAATATTTGTTTAGAATTTTCATCAGTGTATCCTCAATTTTAAATTAATATGATATATTAATTAACTGAAAACTTTATTTCACTTGAAATTCATCATATTACTCCATGTAAATTAACCAAACGATCATGTTTCTATAATAATAAAAATAGAAATTTGACAAAAATTACTCCAAATGATAAAGAATTTATACCAAAATTATTAATGAATTGTCAATAAATGATCATATATTTCTCAAAAGATATAAATTAACCAATGAATTTATTAATTATTGTCTGATATTATTATTTTAAATGGCATATTTAACCAATATTCTTCGCACAAAATATCAATGTTTTGGTAAAAGTTGCTCAAAAATCTTACCCTATCTATTCTCACAAAGATATATTACACTCAATGATAATAAATTAGAATTCTAATTAATAAACTCCTTAATTGGTTAACCAAATGATCATATTATGACTCCTTTTTGAATCGAACAAAGACTTTTACTCCAAATGATAAAGAATTATCAATGAATGTTGTTATTAATGATCATGTATTTTTCACGAAGTTAACTATTGTAACGAACATTAGATGAATAAATTACCTGTTGCTAAATGACAAAATTAACCAATAAATTAGTCGTTCGAAATAAGAACAAAGTTACATTTAAAATATTACCCAAATATTTCTCACTAAATTACCTAAGAATTTATATATACATGTGCCTTAATTACTAGGGTGGAGTGAAAATTTTTTTTTCTTAATATCTTGTTTGGATAGCTATAAAAACTTGGTAACACATGCAATTAGTAATGTGGCAAACAATTAGACAATTTAAAGCATATCTTGAGGTTCCACAATTGACCTAAAGTATAGGCATATTTCGATAAAAAAGCAATAATCTTTAAAAAAAACATTTTTTTATAAGTAACATATTTATGTTATGGTTTAACTTTTTAACAGTCTGTACATAACATTACAAGTAATAAGAACCATATCTGTGAAGGGAAACCACATGCAAACTGTCTAACATGTTTTTATAACTACAAATGATGTTGGGCTTTGGTGTCCAGTTTTGGCATTTTCGATCTCGATTCCAAGCGTGCTCTAATGAATCCGTCGCGTTTTTCTGGACCACACACCATTTCGGATGCTTCTGTCACTAGCTTGATATGTCTCTCTACTGCCTGGGTGTGACAAGGATAGCGGGCGAAATCCAGTCTTGGAGTTTCTTCTTCCCGGATCATGGTTAACAAAGTATCTTCGTCAATGTCCACTACGATTGGAGGCTCTGTGATCGGAGTTTTCTGCCAATCGATCATGTCTATGTAGCTAGTAGCTTCAAATTTGATTACTGGCACGCAGAAAGATCTAACTGAAGTCGTACGTTTCTGCTTTCTGGATTTCAGTATGCGTCGCAGAGCTAACTCGCGTATATCTGATCTTTCATCGGTAAGCATCGCAAGCAACAGATTTTCTGGATGACTAAAGAATGCGTTGCGTTGAATTACCGGGTCAACAACTTCTTCAGCTCGTCTGTGAGGTAGCGTGATTTCAGTATCGTACTGTGGACATGTCGAGCGCCGTCTTTACACGAAGGGGTATTCTTTATTTCAAACCATGCAGGTGCATAAACTGTTACGATGAAGGTAGCAAGCGTCTTTAGTTCATCCGACGGGCTTCTTGTGGCAACATACAGACGTAGTATGCGATTAGCCGTGGTTAACCATCTCGAATGGTTGATAAGACCAGGATTGCGAAGTGAATGGTCGACAGGACAAATACCAACACTTACAGCAGTACACAAATCGAACAGGTATTTCTGATCTGTACTTAAATCGTCGGAATTTGCACTTGACGGTAGAACACAGTTTATCGGCATGTAGTCAACGATGGGAAGCTTCTCGCAATTCAACAATGACTTTCCAATGGGACCAGAAAATCCTTTTGGACCATTGGTAGGTCCATCAAGATACTGAAACAAATGTCTTAACGGTAATTCGTTTGCATGCAACTGACATACGAACCACTGTAGCGGTCTGTAATCGAATGATGCCTCCTCGAATGCCCGTATTAGTGGCTGTCCCATCACAACCTATTGCTTTTATGCCACTCGTGTCAACATTTCTTTTATTCAAATATGCAATCAACTCAGCCGTGATAACTTTGCTTGACCCTGCAGTTGGTGTAATGTGACCGAAATATGTAGCTCCTGGTTCGGCTATAATCGATATATGTTCTTCAGTTATTATTTTCCGATGAAATTTACCATCGCATTCTTTAATTTGGGTCATTGTATTGTCTTTTCTGCCGTCAAAATATAACCCAGTGATTGTGTTACTGACTTCGGCACATAATGCGCCACGCTTATTACAACGTTCTCGACGCACTTTACTTCTGTCAATCACTTTAGAAACATCATGTTCGTGGATTATTCCAACATCTTGAAGAACAGCACTGGCGATTCCTGCTGCCGCCCTGTCGGATACGCCATGTCGATCACTCGCTAAAGCCAACGACGGTAGCTTAACTCTCATCTGCTTGTCATTCAATTTTCGCTGTTGTTTAATTTGGCTTATACAATCGTCATCAGAGTCATCATCGCCGGTATCCATTTCCTCTTCCATTCCAGAAATCTCGTCACAGACATCCGACTGTTTATCACCGATGTCATCAATGGCAGATTTGGTACACATCTGCCTCTGTGTCGACTCTTTACGGATATACCGCTTTTGTAATCTACTGGATTCAACCTCATCAACTCCAGCTATGATCATACTGCGTGAACCCCGCTGATCTTCTAGAAAGTCACGTTCAATTGTGGGTATCTTTCTTGACTTCTCACAGTGACACTGAGACATACAAGAGCACTTGCAGGAGCAAATGTCAAAGAGTTTAATCGATTCATCTTTAAACTGCGATATTTTCTCTCTGTATGGTTCTGAGTCCTTCCTAGATTTATACGGCTTCAGCAATTTCATGAACGTCTTGTGGTACACGTTCAACATTTCATGAACACGGCGGTGGCTTACATGTGGTATGGAAGCTTTGTCCCATATTTGTTCTACTTTCATTGACACTGTTTCTGCCACGTTGCGATGTGAAGGATCTTTATTGTTCAATTCGCATTTCAGTCTCTGCTTTGTCAGGTTGTAGAATTTCATAACATCTGCATAAGTCGGTAGTTGATTGTCGGGCATCTCGGATGGACCACCAAAGATGACACAAGACACTTTCTTTCTGGTTACAGCCATTGCAACTCTAAAAAGGAAAACCAGAGGCATTTTAAATCCATATTATTTAAATGCCATCAATGACTTCGATAATATGTTATAATATTACCTCTTATAATGAAGTATCGTAGTGGAGTAATTATTTATCACTAACAATACTACATACAGCGATTCAAAAAAAATACAATGTTATGCAATATGTATGCAATAATCCGTCTGAATTGACTCTAGAAACAGGAAGTGCAGCGTGTGAATGCGTAGAAAAGTGAACTAATAATGATCTTTTAGTTAACAGTAAGTAACGATAACGTATTAGTGGAAGCAAAAAGTTGCCAATTCCTTGTAATGAAAAGAACACCGGATAGCAAATACATTATCGTTTTCTTATCAATGGTTACATTTTAAAGTTGGTTGTGGAACCTCAAGACATTATTTAAATTATTGTTTTTCTTTACAGAGTACTTCATTTGACCTCATAGCAAGTTTTTATAACTATCCAAAGTCTACTAAGTCAAAAATTTTTTTTCGGTCATTTTCACTCCACCCTATTAATTACCCTTGCGACCCGTACCTTTACGACAAATACCCATAAGGGGACAAAATATCTTGTCGGATAAACTCTGAGAATATAAACGAACTAACAATAATAGTCTTTATTGATTAATTTGTTGTTTATATCAAAATACTGATATTCATAAATTAATTAAAAAAATAAAATATTACCTAAATATTTTACTGAATGATACCTTAAATAATCTTGTTTTACCTATGAATTGATTTCTAAAATAATCATGTTTTTCTATCATGCATAAATTGAATTTGCTGAATGTGAAATGAAATTGCAAAATTTCCTAAGAATTTACTAAATAATGATATTTCGCAGATATCTCCATGAATAATTTCCTCAATATTTATAAAATACTCACAAAGTATGAATTTTATTCGAAACTACCCCCAATTAAATGTTTTATTATTTTGTCACAAGTTTATTATTATTATTATTATAATTATTATTATTATTATAATTATTATTACTTAATTTTATTATTATTCACATAAATATTATTATTCACAGTACAAAGACATGTTCCAGTCATGTCACGTGCAAATTTAACAAAGACAATTTGAGTAACAAAGACATTATTTGTTACTATGTGAGTAATCGATGACTCATCATTTTATAACAAAGCATAGAGTATGTGTGCGTTAATTTTTTTTATCCTATCTGTATTCTGATAGGATAAACGTTACATATACTCTATGCTTTTGTAATTCTTTTTCATTTTTACAAAAATATTTCAAAATGAACAACGTTCGTGGATCAATAGGTAAATTTTAATTATTATTTTTTAGTGAATAATGATGGACGAAATACAGTTGAAAATGTTGAAAATTATGAAAATGTCGAAAATTGTGAAAATTATGAAATTGGCGTAGAAATTAAGTAAATAATAATGAAACTTCGAAAATAAAATATCTTTGAAAATAATATTTTGAAAATAATACTCTGAAAGAAAAATATTTTGAAAATAATAATTTGAAAATAACTTTGAAAATAACATTTTGCAAACAATATTTTGAAAACAATACTTTGAAAATAATACTTTGAAAATAATACTTTGAAAATAACTTTGAAAATATTATTAATAATAATAATATCCCCCACGCGTTAATAATAATAATAATAATAATAAAAATTATAATTATTGATGAAAATGTCGAAAATGGTGTCAAAATATGTTTTTAAAATATATTTAAAATACCGCAACGTAATATATTATTGTTATATCCCTTAATTGATTGGTCAGAATTTGATAATATGCCCTTTGAGACATGTGAGAAGTACCCTTGTGGTAATAATAATAATAATAATATTAATAATAATAATAATAATAATAATAATAATAATAATAATAATAATAATAATAATAATAATAATAATAATGATAATACCATTTTGAGCAGTACACTTGCAACATTTTGAGTGTGACCATTACCCATAGGTGGACAAAATATCACATATTAAGCATATATACCCGTGTTAAACAAGGCATGTGCAATACAAATGCAATGCACACAAAAACATAGATTTTTCATAAATTTTAAAAAAATTTGATAAAATTTTTATACACATATACAATTATTCTCTACCCACACACATAGATTTTTTAATGAAATTTACATGTATTTGATAAAATTTCATATTTTTACACACACAATTACTCTACCCATAACACACACACATAGATTTTTTTATAAAATTTAAAGAAGTTTTCGTACATTTGATAAAATTTCATATTTTTACAAACACACATACTTTACCCATAACACACACACATACTTTACCCATAACACACACACTCAGAAAACATAGATTTTTTAAAGAAATTTATATGTATTTGATAAAATTTCATATTTTTACACAGACACATACTCTACCCAATAGCACACACACAGAAAACATAGATTTTTCATAAAATTTAACTAAATTTACATGTATTTGACAAAATTTCATATTTTTACACATATATAATTCTCTACCCCATAACACACACATATATTTTTCATAAAATTAAAAAAAAATTTACATGATTTTTATAAAATTTATTATTTTTGCATTTTGCACACACAATCACTTAGAAATATTTTCCTATCCCTAAGGTGTGTAATACAACATGTAGACTTTCGAATGATATATAACTTGTATGTGTAAATATTTTAGGTTTTTCACTAATATTTACAATAATAATAATAATGGGTTGAGTATGTGTGTAAAAAATAAATATGATATAATATCAGGGTATGACTAATAAATTTGCAATACAAGTGCATAATTAACAAAGAAATGAATATAATATTAATAATAATAAATATAATAATGATAATAATAATTATAATGGGTTGAGTATGTGTAAAAATATTTTAGGTTTTTACTAATATTTGCAATAATAATAATTATAATAATATTAATAATAATAAAAATAATAATAATACTATTGATTATAATAAAAAATATTGATAATAATAATAAATAATATTTGCAATAATAATAATTTTGATATTAATAATAATAAATCCAATGGGCGCGTTAATCTGAAAACAGGTGTCTTTGTTTTAAAAAGTGATGAGTCAAACTTGGACCATCATACTCATCTTTGAATTTCATTTTTTTTGATATGTATATTATTAGGTTTGAAAATTCTTGAACCTTGGACACTTGGACCCTTTGACATTTGAACTCGCCATCAAAAGTCCTTTGGAATGATAGATGTATATATTTATATATTCTATGGTTCGAAAAAAAATTCAAAGGTTTTTGAACCTTTGAAGGTTATTGACTAACCAAGTAGATGGTTTGGGCACCGCGAAAACAGGACTCCGCGAGCACAATACCCATCACAGGACTCATCACTCGTCTAGAACAAAAACAATGACTCATCCGATGACTCATAATAAATTATTATTATTTTTCAAAAATATTATTAACTGTGCTCGCGGAGTCCTACTTTTCGTGACCCCAAAACATAGTCTGAAACTTAAAATAATTAAAACATTTATAGTTCATTTTGAAGCCCAGACGGAGATCTATCTTTTGAGTCATAGAAATAATTTTTATCATTAGTAGTATAAAAGTTATTAATTTTTTAGTCAGACATTAATTTATAGCAAATTATCAAATTTTCAAAATTTTATGAAGAAATTTGCGGGTGATTTATCATTCACCCAATCAGGTAAGACTTTAATTATTATTATTATTATTATTATTATTATTATTATTATTATTATTATTATTATTATTATTATTATTATTATTATTATTATTATTATTATTATTATTATTATTATTATTATTATTATTATTATTATTATTATTATTATTATTATTATTATTATTATTATTATTATTATTATTATTATTATTGGGTATTGGGTATTGCTCGCAAGGGCACTGCCCCGAGTTTATCCGACAAAATATTTTCTCCCCCTATGGGTAATGCTCAAAAGGGTACTGCTCACGCTCAACAACTCACATGGGTATTTTTAAACAAATCAACAAAACATTTAAGCATGCACCTATTTTTAAAGATTATATATTGACTAATACTAATTTGCGCTCAAATTCTACATGCGAGCTGCATAGAGATTTATATAAATTATTTAATAATAGTCTGTATGGGAAATCCGTGGAAAACCTTAAAAAACGGATGAATTTGAGGCTATGCAATTCAGCTGAAAAGATGATTGTATATGCCTCAAAACCTACATTCAGAAAATCTATCAGAATTGATGATGATCTGATTGCAGCTCATCTAAATAAGGATTCTATATGTTTAGACAGGCCTAGCTACATTGGCCAATCTGTGCTAGACCTGTCTAAACTGAGGATGTACCAGTTACAGTATATAGAATTGGCAAAATATAGAAATGAATTTAACTGTGATATAAATATCGTTGCCGGCGACACCGACTCCTTTTTCTTAGAGATAAAGCACTGTAAGCTTGACACTCTTTTGCCGGCAATGATTCGTGATAATCTTCTAGATACTAGTAATTATGATCCTGCTCATCCTTTGTATTCAAAGAGTTTGGATTCTGTGATAGGGAAATTTAAGCATGAAAGTAAAGGGCTTGGTTATAAGGAGTGGGTGTTCTTGCGCCCTAAGTGTTATAGTTTGTTAGGAGATAAGGCAACACTTAGGGCTAAGGGAGTTCAGCTTGGTAATACTGAGATAGGGCACCAGTCTTATTTAGACTGCTACAACAACAGCGTAGTATATACGGTGCCACAAACGAGAATAGGTACTAGAAACCATCAGCTCTTTACTTTCAAGAATAGGAAGATAGCCTTGTCGAACAACGATGACAAGAGACTATGAGTGGGGCCTAATACCAGTCTGGCATATGGACATTATTTAGGATTTGAGGAAACTGATGATGGCCAGGTATTTACTCATGAAGAGATTGGACCGCTTTTTGGTGGAGAAAGCCCATCTTTCGATGATCAGGACAGTCCAAGAATTATAAACAATGATGATGTTACTGACATTGATGATGTCATTTTATCGGACTAATGTGATATATTAATATATCTTTAAAAAAAATATGATTTTATTGATTTGTATTCTTTTATAATGTATATATTTTATTGAAAACTCGTTATAGTTTTCACGATTCTTTCTATGTTTAAACATTATATTTTCATATAAAATTATCGAAAATGTTTCAGCATAGAAAGGATATTATTGGTAAAAATTTTTATTTTTGAAAACTTGTAATGTTTTCATTTTTATATTTGGTATACGAGAAAATAATTTCTAACAGTAGTTTGCAGTCAGCATGCAACTACATCTCTCTTATAATAATAATAATAATAATAATAATAATAATAATAATAATAATAATAATAATAATAATAATAATAATAATAATAATAATAATATTAAAAATAATAATAAAACTTTGTTAAAACTTATTAAAACTTTGTAATAATAATAATAATAATAATAATAATAATAATAATAATAATAATAATAATAAAACTTTGTAATAATAATCCAATGTTGATTTGTTTAAAAATACCCTTGTGAGTTGTTGAGCGTGAGCAGTACCCTTTTGAGCATTACCCATAGGGGGAGAAAATATTTTGTCGGATAAACTCGGGGCAGTGGTCTACACTAAAAAAGCATGGATTATTCACACTATAGTGAGGGGGTCTCGATGGTCCTGGGATTTTCAATACAAAAAGGCAGTCTCAATAAAAAAGCATGGATTATTCACACTATAGTGAGGGGGTTTTGATGGTCCTGGGATTTTCAATACAAAAAATATTTTTTTCAATAGAAAAAGGCGGTCTTCAATAAAAAAGCATGGATTATTCAGACTATAGTGAGGGGGTCTCCTTGGTCCTGAGAATTTCAATAGAAAAATCCGGTCTTCAATAAAAAGCATGGTAATTTAAGGTCTCAGGATATTTTCAATACAAAAATCCGATCATCAGTAAAAAAGCATGGATTTTTCTAGGTCAATTCAGGTGGGTCTCGATGGTCCTGGGATTTTCAATACAAAAAGGCGGTCTTCAATAACTAGGTAAAAATTGATTAATTTATTGTAAAAATTTAAATTATTCAAAATAAATATCATAAAAATTTAATTAATAGACAAGAAAGAATTCTAATCATTAATCATCTAGTAAATAAAAAAATACTGATCATTCAAGTTGAATTAACTAAGATAATAAATTAATAAAAATTTGAAATAAGATTTAGTAGATAATTGATTTAGATTGAATAAATTAATTGAAATAAAATTAATTTTAATTATTTTTTTTAAAAGTAATACATGTACTCAAATTGATTGACTGATTTCTCAATATATTCAAAAAATCAGTATAAATTCATTACAATTATCAAAGTCAGCAATCTACAATAAAAATAATTATCATTAAATTCCAAAAGAGACTAGAAAACTAACGAACCAGTAAATTCATTTAAATAACAATAATTGGTATATCCAAGTGAATTCTCTAATAAAATCATCTAAAAAGCATCAAATTTCCCTGAAATATCTATATCTTTTAAGATTAGTATCTTATCGATAAGAACTTGTTAAAGATCATATATTCACCTCAAACTAACAAGATTCCTTAAAATCCCTTAAATGACTATATTTCAACCCAGCCCCGTACCGTGACACCTTTTGACGGGGGGCCCAGACTCTCATTAAAGGGGCCAGTAATTCTCGTGTAAACTAAGTATTTTATGAAAACAGACTAGTCACTACTCACACTTTGCACTCCGAAATGTTCAATTTAAAAAAAAGGAAAGCAAAATCGACATTTTGTCTGAGCATTATTTTGCTACATTATTGCATATACTAGTATATAGGAAATTATTTTCGCACATTTTTTAGGAACAAACACAAAAAACAAATAGCTGCATGTATTTGCACGACGGACAATTGGACATACAAAGACAGAACACACAGTCACACAGATTTGAAAACTAAAGGTGAGTGCAATAGAAATTACACAGGAACTAGATCCAGAAAAAAGAAATTACGTGTGTGAGATATCGACATGACTCAAAATAGCTGCAGTCGACGATTGTTCATTTCATGAAACCGCCGAAGAAACTCATCAGATTTGATGTTATTACTGATGTCACTTTTAAATGAGAGCAATACAAGGTTGGCTTTACGAGAATGGCTCATCGACGTACGAAAGAGAGTTAAGACACGAGATAAAGTACTGAAAGTCGCCTCACATGTGGCAGTTGAAGCACCGATTGTCAGTGCAGAAGCTGCAAGACGATAGACAGATGGAAAAGCATCTCGGTATGAGTACAGTTCTTGCACTAACTGATGAACGTTTGTCACAGTACTGGCTCTCTTCAATAGGAAAACCTTTGCAGTTTCAAATTCATGTTGGGTTTCGCTTAGGTCCACGCCACACAGTGTCGCTAAAGTCTTTAGATCCTCAATATTCAAAAAGTTTGCGTGATCAGTCTTCAAACATGCAAGAGACTTATAAAGGCTTCTGTTGGTGACACCGAAGCGTTTTGTTAGTTCCTGCAGAGTCCTATCAACGACTTCGTAATACATCTGGCGATATGCGCATCTGATAGGCAAGGCCTGGTGTTCTGGCTGTCCCACAGATCCGAACACAATAAAGTTGTCTAATTTTGAGTTCATCTGAGTTCTTCTTCTTTTTGGTGTCTGTTCCATATCCATTTGACCTTCGAATTTCCCAAAAAGAACTTGGAATTCCTCTTCATTGCGTAGGCTGCGAATGCGCTCTATGACGGCATCCATAACATCACATGCTGAAGAAAGGTCCATTGCTTGACCCTGCAAGCTATTGTTGGCTGTTTCAAGGATAGTCAGCAATGAGAGCACCATGTGTGCAATGAACTGAAACTCCACTTCATTGACTCGATGCAAGAGTCCAGTAGCTTCCAATTGAATATCAATTGAAAAGTGAGAATGTCTACTAGAACACATCTCAAGCAAATTCACAATTGTATCATAATTAGTTGTTATTGCCTGATTCGTCTGCAAGTGTCCTGTCCAACGATGTTCCATGAGCCGTGTCAATTTATCGCCTTGATATATGGCCGCAACCTTAGGATATGACAAAAATGTGTATAAGTTTCTGCATATGTCGAAGAAGTCCCGCAGTTTTTGGCACTCAGAAACGGCACACACAACAACCAAATGCAACTTGTGGTTGAAGCAATGGACATACGGAATTTCTTTTTGTAGACGCTCATGAAGCAAGGCCTGCACCCCACCATGCTGTCCAGACATAACAGCGGCTCCATCATAGCATTGGGAAATTATATTTTTAGGATCCAACTGAGCCACTTTCAAGGTTGTCAAAATTACATCTGTGAAGGCCTCTGCATTGAGAGCAATTGTTCGGGAAATGCAGATTAAGTGCTCCTGAGGTTGTCCTGCTGAGACAAACCTTATGGCAATCGACACATTCTCAGTCCTTGTTCGATCTTTGGTACCATCCACCTTCAGAGTAAATTCAACCCTTAATTCGTATTATTACAAATATCATCTAAAAGCATCAAATTTCATTGAAATAACTCTATCCTTAAAGATTGATATTTTAATGATAAGTACCCTTAAAAGATCATATATATTCCCCTCAGACTAATAAGATTCCTTAAAATGCCTTTAAATGACTATAATTCTAATACTTATACCTATTATCACGAATATTTCCCTATAAAACAGGTAAAATAAATTGGTCATTAACCCTAAATAATTTATAAAATCTAATGATAAAACCGGTTATAATTAAATTTTTGTTAATCACTGTACTCGAAATTTAAAATAAATATAACTGACTAGGTCCCATTGAAAGATTAAATTTATCCATTCAATAAAATATATTTCTTCAAATTTTACTGATATTCAACCGATTTAATTAGTAATTAAAATCAATCAATAGCTTTCTTCAAATAAAGATCAATTTTATTTAGTGTTTGTCGATGTCTTAAGTCCATATTTTTCAACTTTTGTCATTCTCCGCCTAAATAAAGATAAAAATAATTTAAAGTTGAAGTCATTCCCAATTATCTGTAAAGATTTCATTGTCAAAACCAAGTAAATCGATCCCTACTTAATAGAACATTGTTCTAAAACATAAATCTAAATTAATATACAATGAATTAATCACAACCTAATAAAACAATATAATTTCACATTATTATTGATTCATAACTGACTAATTGCAATTTCCCTTAAAACATTGATATTTTACCAATATCAACATTAAAAAAAAATCATATATTCCCATCTTAACCCATCTCTCATTAAATTTAGCCGACTATATTCCCATCTTAACTCATCTCTCATTAAATTTAACCGACTATATCCCCCCCCATAAAAAACATATATTTCCATCTTAACCGATCTCTCAGTAAATAATTTTACCCCTTTAAACTTCAATATCTAACCAACTATATTCCTTGAGGTTATATCCCCTTTAATTCAGTCAATCATCTAAAAATCCTTAGAGAATTCTTCAAAAAATATGAATTTTCATAAACACCAGACATTCTTCCATTGAAATAATTTATAAGCTAAATAATAAGAGCCCACTAACCAATCAAAATCATGGAATGGCAGGGAAAAAATATATTACGTTGCGGTATTCTAAAATTTAAATATATTTTAAAAACACATTTTGACGCTAAAGTCGACTTATGTAACAAAGATATAATAAACTCATTATTTTCTACAAATATTTACCATCAAATACCTAACTGGAGATGATATATATTGTTTGATCATAATTCTTCAGCTATTCAACCAATCATTTTCAAGCAATAACAGCAAACTAAATTTCTGTATATCCTACAATCATTTTCAAGTAAATTTAAAGTTAACTGGTTTCTTAGCTTATGTTTTTTAAAGTTCATCAATGAGTAAATATTCTTAGAAAATTATTGAAAAAAATTATTTAGTCAAATACATTACAAAGTTATCATCAAAAATTTATTCTATCACTTAATTATTATCCTAATTGTCAATGAAATTAATTTTTATTTAAAAACTATTCAATAAAATACCACTAATTTTCAAGAAATTAATTAAATTTATCAATTAAATTTATCACCATTAAAACTTTTAATCAGTCAACATGAAATTCTTAGAAAATTATTCAATATCCTCATCAAAATTTATCCTATCACTTGATTATTGTAAAAACTCTAATTATTAACCTCATTAAAAATAAATTTTTATTTAAAATTTAAAAACAAGTCAATAAAAATACACCCAATTATCAAGAAATTAATTAAATTTATCTTAGAACTAACTTTAAATTTTTAAATATTCTTTCAATAAACATGAAATTTACAAAAATGATAAAAATCCACAAAAACGATAAAAATTCACGAAAATGATAGATTTCCACAAAAATTACAGATATTCACAAAAAATTACGGAAATTCATGAAAATAATAGAAATTCACAAAAAACGATAAAAATTCACAAAAATGATAGAAATTCGCAAAAATAATAGAAAATTACAAAAAATGATGGAAATTCACAAAAATGATAGAAATTTACTTGAATATTTATTAAAACCATCAACTCTAAAAATTATCAATGAATGCCTTAAACAACAAATTTGTCTAAATAATCATTCAAATAAAATCATTAAATACCTTTACGACTAATACCCTTGCGACATGTTGAATGTGAGTAGTACCCATGTGAGCAATACCCATAGGGGGACAGAATATTTTGTCGGATAAACTCAGAGTATATATAATAAAACGAATTAACTCATTCAAATTTATCATTGAATCAGTAAAATTATCATAAATTTCGATAAAAATTCTAATGTGGTAAGCAATGTAAAATGAAAAGTGTAATATTCTTTAAACTTTGATAAAATTAGCAATGAAGGTGGTAAGAATCTTCATTAAAGTGAGGAAATTAATCATTACTCGATGATAAATTCAAATGGGTGAAAATAATTGGTAGAATAATTCATTAATGGAGGTAAATACTGAGAATGGGCATAGATAAGATGAAAGTTGATAAGAATGGAAATATATTAATTGAATTTATTTAAAATTATTTCATAAAATTCATAAATTTAATAAAAAAAAACTTTTAAAACAAATATTTGTGGGGGGTTATAAGTGATTTATTAATGGAAAATCGGGGGGATATTTGTGATTAATTAGTGGAAAATAGAGAATCAGGGGAATATAAATGAGAAGGATATATAATTTAAACTATTTTATTACATAACAAGCCGTAACTATTTTATTACATAACAAGCTGTGAATGGTATTTTACCAACATTTTACCTAGTATGTAATCTAATTTTAATTGTATTTTTAAATTGTATATATTTTGAATATCATTATATTGTTTTTTATTCCAATAATAAATTTAAAAAGTCTATAATGATTAATAAATTAATATTTATTTGAGAATTTAAAAAAAATTTACTTAAAATTAGTGAAGTATTTAATTTAATTTTGATTTAATTTTTAAGACAAATAGTTGAGTATTAACTTATTTTGATTGAAGTATTACATTCAATATTATGATGATTGTTTTCTAAATATTTAGTGTAAAATAGTAAATTTAATAATGAATAGAATACAATATTAAAGGACTTTTTGAAAAAAAAGTTACTTTCTACTGCCTAATCAATAAGTTTAAAAAGTCTATAACTGCTAATACACTAATTTCTTATTCACATTTTCTTATAAAACTTATATTTTTAAATTAAAGTATTAAATTGATGATTTAATTTTAATTGTATTTTGTAATTGTATTTTGTAATTGTATGATATTTTTAATTTACTTTGATTGAAAGGAGTAATATAATTCATATTATAATATTTGTTTTCGAAATATTTAGTGTAGAATAGTAAATTTAATAATATATAGCTATTATTGCAAGTACTTATACAACAAAAACTTTTTATTTCTAATGTTTTATTCCATCAATAAGTTTTAAAGTATATAATTGGTAATAAATTAATTTCTTATTTACATTTATTAAAAAAAGCTTTACTTATAAAATTTATATTTTCTAAGACTTTTATTTGAATATTAACTTATTTTGATTGAAAAGGGTAATTGATTTAGAAATTATTTAGTGTAAATCAAAACATTTAAATTATTAAGGTATTATAAAGTACCTATTCAAAAATTAAAAAAAAAAGACCTAATCAATAATTCTCAATAAAATACCATTCACAGCTTGTTATGTAATAAAATAGACGCGGCTTGTTATGTAATAAAATAGTTTAAATTACATATCCTTCTCACCTTTTTGTATTGAAATTCTCAGGACCAAGGAGACCCACCTTAATTTACTTTGAATATTCTATGCTTTTTTAATGATAGTCAGATTTTTGTATTGAAAAGATCATGAGACCTTTATTTACCATGCTTTTTTATTGAAGACTGCCTTTTTGTATTGAAAATCCCAGGACCATCGAGACCCCCTCACTATAGTGTGAATAATCCATGCTTTTTTAGTGTAGACCACCTTTTTCTATTGAAAAAAAAATTTGTATTGAAAATCCCAGGACCATCGAGACCCCCTCACTATAGTCTAATAAAAAAAAAATTTGGACTAAAAATCCCTGAACACAAAAAATGTGAGTTGGAACAATTGCGTAATAAAAAGTTGGAACAATTTTACCCCCCCAGGGGGGGGGGGTAATTTTTCCCGTAAGCTACTAACTACCTACTAATATTTGTTACAAAACAAGTGAAACTGAAAGTTTTATGAATTTAAAATGTATTTATATAAACTATTCATATTTATAGCATTTATATTTTATTATTTGAATGCTGTGGTATGTTGAAATTAAATGTTTAAAATGTTCGCAATATTATTTGGATTTGAATTAACTCCCCAGAAACGAATTAAGAAAATACTTTGTTTAAATAATATATAATTATTCACGTCTTTGAATTTGTTTATGTCTAAAATTAAAACGAATCCTAACAATGAATATTATAAGAATAAAATGTTGTAAAATTGTATAAGAACTAAGGTACACTGGAATTGGTGAAAATTCCAAAAAACAAAGAATCATTGAAAAAAAACATGTAAAAATTACAAGATGCAAAAATTGTGAAAATGTTAGTGGAGGAAATATATGTAATAACACAATATTATTATTATTATTATTGTGTTATAAATAAAATATTTACGTATTATTTCAAATTATTATGGAAATGGAAAATGCCTTCACATTTATTATTTTTACGTGAATTTGAAATGCATATTTCAGCACTCTCCATGTTACCCCCGCATGGAAAGGGATTGATAAAAAATTGTAGTCTAAATTAATATTAAATTTTATTTAAATGACAGGAAATATTTAAAATATGAAGGAATTTTTATCTTAAGATTTTATATAATTTATATAAATGGCTATCATCAATCTTACTTCCTTTTTACTAAAACCTTTTATTATAAACATTTCCTTGATATATATCAATTCTAAAACATTTTCTTTGAATTTAAAGATTATTCTATTGCTAACGAGTTAAAACAAATAAAATAGTAAAATGATAATTTAACTGCGTTTCAATTCAGGAGATCACGAATATTTTTTGTCTAAAGAAATTCACTGAAAAATGTTGACAATTCACTTTTTATTCTTAAATATTAAAATATTCTGCTACTGAAAAACTATCAGCAATTTTTTATCAAATCTTTAAATCTTAATTACGATAATAATTTTATAAATTTAAAATTGAATTATAATTTTACATCTTTCTTAATGGGAATTAGTAATTCATAATTAATTAATTATCTAATTAAATTTCAGCGGAATCTATTATTGAGTTATTATTGAGCTCTGTAACAATGAGTTAAAAAATTCCAATTTTTATTGATACTTGATTAATAATTGCATTATTTTCCTAGCACTCAATAGATAAAATACAATTTATTTTAGCAGTATTTCCACCTCGCGCATCATATTTTAACAAACACAAAAACCTAAATTCAAATTTTATATCGCTTTAATATAGAAACCGTATATCAGTAATCACTAGGACCACTAAAAGTCATAAGTTAGTTTTTGTACAATATTTAATTAAATAAAGTTGACTCCAAATATGAAACTCTTATCTTTCTACAAGGTTTGCATCTTAATCTATTAAGTCATATTTTAAAAATTATGAGATCTATATTTTTGAAAAATGATCAATAACTAAATTTAAAAAATGTCTAAATTTGCAAATTATTACTAGAATTAATTTAATCAAGCATAAATATCCATTTAATTTAAGAAATTCGAAAATTTAAGAATCCTGTAAATGCAAGTTCACAAAGATGTTTCTCGCATATCCAATTCCAATTCATCCTATATTAAAGAAGTTTTACTTCAGGGAAACATGAGAATGTTAGAAATATCGTTGCTTATAAAAACTTCCTCGTTTGGTAGTGAAAATGATTTTTTAAGAATTTTATAAAGCCATATTTTAAGAATGAAGTCGTATTATCACTATTCTATTCTATTTTATATCATAAGAACTATGAATTTTTAATAGGTCTTAATGAAGATTTTTAAAAATGTTTTAAAATTAAAAACTGGGAATTTGAGTATTTTTTCAAATAATTTTAAACTAAAATTTTTGCCATTAGTCTTGTTACTTAATTGCTCTTCAAAACGCTCTGTTTATGTCAGTTACCGTATTTTTGCGCATATAGAACGCACTTGGTTGTTAAAAGTTAAAAACTTGTCAATACAGCTTTCAATATCTTCTAGGCTTACCACCCGTTCGGTTTTCGCACGAACGGTTCGGTAATCAAATGAATATGAATCAAATGAACGTTAAAATGTTCGGTTATTGTATCAATTAGCTAAATTCCATGTAAAAAAATAAAAAAAAATTTATTTAGCTTAAAAATATTGTTTTACGTTAACTTAATGCCACTACTTGTTTGTTAATAAAGTTAAAGTTAAGTTTTTGTAACGAGTTTTCTTCAATTTGTCTGAAGGGTAAATATTGTGCTCTTAAAAATTTTCAGTAGGTTAGCCTAATATTAATATTCAAATAAATATTATAGATACATCTATTATAAAATTGATTTTTTATTTAAATTATTATTATTTTTTTAATTGGTTTGAGTATTCGTATATCGGTCGAGAAAAAGGTGGTAACCCTAATATCTTCTGAATTTATTGAAGATTTAAACAGATAAACATATATACTTATATTTATATATATTTAGGGCTATCAGTCAATCATTGAAATGCTTTTAGAAAATGAAGGAAATGTCAATATTCTGAATGAAGATAATGAGAGTATTTTTGATATAGCCAGAAAATTAAGAAATGAAAAGTAAATTTTTATACTTCAATTTAAATTAAAATTAGGGATCAAAATCAATATAATTTAAATGAAAAATAAATTAACTAATTTAACTAATCAAAAATACAAAAATTTTCATTGAATTTGTCTCATAAAAATAACGTATACGATGTGGGTAAAGTAACTATCGTACTTATTTAATATTTTTTAACAGAATTTTTGTTTTATTAAAGATTTTATCGAAGTTGAGGTAACAGAAATTTGTGAAAATTTCATGGATTCTATTTATCATCGATTGCTTCAATCACTTCTAATGATGGGGCGTATTCGTTTGGGTTCTAGTTTTTCACCGGTTAATTGATATCATTTTCTTGTAGCATTGATATTGGAAATGACTTTTTACACTGATTAAACGTCAAATTTGGACAATTGACGCGAAAATATCTTGTCTTTCTCTATACTTAACGTGGTTAATTGTTTACTCTTTGGAGCCTTCTATTTTGGTATTGATTTCTGGTTTGATTTTGTGAATGTTTCCGTTCCTTATTATATTTATTTCCTGATCTTCAAATGCTTGTATTGTTATTGTAAGCTTCTGGATATCTTCAATTAAACGTCTTTGATTAGAATCATAATTGCATTGGTAGTCTATTTTGATTCCAGATCTCATCTTCCCATATAATTGGGGTTTGATTATAACTTTATAATTGATTAATTGAATATGGACAGTAGTATGTTTATATTCATTCATATTTCACAATTATTTCTTACTTCAACAGTTTTTAGATCTAATTGTTTTAATTAAATGATTAATTAATATCCAGAATATTTATTACATTACACTTCACATTTATATTTTTCAACTATTTTAAGAATCACGTTATAAAAAACTTCATTCTCGTCAAAGAATTAAGTCCTAATATATGAGAAGAAGATTTTCTTCATTAAACATTGATCTTGAAATGTAGATAAAATAATAAAAATAATAAAAATATTTTTCAATTTAAAAACTTTGGTTAATTACTAGTTTGTCGCGTCTGTGTTTACATTTGAGATTGGGTTTGTGTGCGCACACAGACGCGGACAATTGTGAATATTATTTTTTTGAGTTTTGATCGATTTCGATTTAGTGAGATTTAGTGTGCTTTGTTCTATCGATTTTGGAAATATGATTCTAATTCTGGTAGTTTTTTAGAATTGATTTATAATTTTGGTAATTCGGGTTGTTTTTGAATTTTCGGCCTTAGTGAAATATGGAAGATAATGAATGTTTGATATGTCGTATTTCAATGAGCAATATAGCGAAGAGATGTCTTTTCATCAGTGAAACTCGTCCATGTGATCGTGGCTCATCAAGATCGTTGCAAATTATTAATGGAAGTAATGTAGATGTCATAGATAATCAAGATTTTTATGAATTCGTTTATATTTCAAAATTTCTAATTGATATTAATTCAATTTTTCAAAGTTTATCAAAACGATTGGAAATCAACGATTTAATTTCTGTAAATCTTGAAATGACAGAAGAGGAACTCCAAGATATGTTTATGAAATTTCCCCAAAAATTTAAAGATATTCGTAAATTATCTGAAACCATTTATGACATTAGCGATAAAAAGATAAACTTGCTAACTTATGAATATGATATTCTATTTAATCGAGCTCTTAAAAGGATCAACACAATTCAAATGTTTATTAGCCAAAGTGTTGAACAATTATCCAATGTTTCCAATTCAATCATGGCTCAATCTCAAGTTATTGGACACGTTAAATGGTTTAACAAACAATGGTTTTGTACAAATAAAGGGTGTGATGCGATTAATTACAAAGAAATTCTTCTGATGTATCTTAGACGAAAACACATTGATTATATGGAAATGGATTGGTCAAAAATCGACCTAAAATTTGTAAATTGTTATATTTGTGAAAGTTATTTTGCGAAACATTTATGTTTTCTAAAATCGTTCCTAATGTCAGAATTTTGTAGTATTTTTTTCATCGATTTATGTTTTGATAAATTATGTTTATGGTGGATTTAATTTTTGATATTCTTAAAATAGATAATTTAAGAGATGAATGCACAAATGTATATTACATTTTTAGTGGATGATTTTTTGGATATCACGTAGTGTTGAAGAATATTAGTTTTTTTGAATTAATTTACTTTTTGGATTTTTTGGAAATTATTACTGTGATTCTGGTTGTTTGAATTTGTGAGTTTTCGAGTTAGAAAGTTGTAGAGAATTTAAAAATAAATTATTTAGGAAATTGTAATTTATAAGTTAAATTTATTCAAATATCTTCAATTCCCTATTAATTACTCGCATTTTTCTAAAAAATGGATAGTTATGCTTATATTCAAGAAAACATTAGTTTAAATAATGAATTTCAAGATTACTGGACAGAGATTATGAATTTCCATTCTAAAAAATTATGCATCAGATTAGTGTTGATTTGAAAAACCTTTATGATCAACTTATTTCATCATTCGAAAATAAAATGAATTCGTTGGCTATGGCAAGGATTTCTATATATTTATTAGTTTCAAGATTTTAGTGAAAGAAGGCCCGTTTCTATCGGGTTTAAAGAGTGGAATGCATGATCAAAATTTATTAAAAGAATTTAGTCCCAATCCGGTTGAGACTAAACACGAAACACGGAGCAAAATGGATATTATATTAAATGCTGCTTGTAAGAAGAAATTAGAAAAATGTGTTCTAAATAATTTTTAAGCAACGCATCTATTTGATTATATTATAATGCAATGTTGTAAGGATTATACATAGTAACATTTTGTATATGCTCGTTCAACAGTTATTTAATCTAAAATTCGCCTTATTTTACAAGAAAAATTACATTGTAAAATTAAGTTACCACTGACCGATTTTAAAAACATTTTAGGCACCTTAAAATGAAGTGTTTTTATATATGTAGTTGCACGCACTTTAGAATTACAATAAATTTCTAGGTGAGATCACAGGTTTTCATTATAAGTGGAAAACAATTGCAAATAGTTAACCCAAAATATTTAAGGATGCGGCTAGCAAAAATCTTAATGTAGATACTTTTGTACTAAAGCCCAGACTTACTGTTAATTATTTATTATGTTTAATGTTACTGATTTTTTGGGTTTTTTAACTTAACAAATAAACCACGTTCGGTATTTCTTTCTCCTCGTGCTCTTTAATATTCAATAAAATAATAAAATATTTGATATTCAATTTTTTGATAACAAATATCACAAAGTAAAATATTCGTTTTGATCGACTTTTGGGTTTTAGCTCTGTGTACTTTATAATAATAATCACATTTTGGACCAATTTTTCTCGATTTGACTTGATCCCTTTTTATTCTATCTAATTTTTCTGGTGACTTAATTCTCTTAGACCTATTCTTGTTTTCTTCTTTCCGATGACTTGTGATTTTGACTTCCCTTATACATTAAAAATAATCCCTTTGATTAATGATATTCAAACCAAATCACATCTGTTTGACAATCTTCGCTTGGTGGCTTTTTAATTAATTAATTACTCTACCTTATGGCAATCTTTTTTTCTCATACTTACACGATAATGGTTTTCTGAAATCTGCTTTGTTTCCCTTAATTTATTAACAATTTTGTGTTTTACTCATTCTATTTCCCTTTGACCTTTTCTAAATGTATTCTGACAAATCCATTACCATCATGGTCTTCGCCATTGTCTAATATATATCTGACCCGTTTTTCAAATTCGGTTTTTGCTGTAATTTCGCATCCTATGTCTTTCAATTCTAATTATACCATTTTTTACTCTTTCATATATATTTCATTTTACCAGAAATCATGACCTCTTAAAATAATTTTAATTTTACAACCCCAGCGGATTTGATTGTTATTATTTACTAGTAATTTATCATTAATTTTTTGTTATTTTATTTCATCATAATTTCATTTTCAAAATTTTTATTTTCATAAAGCTTTTTGAAATTCAAAAATGAAGCACAATTAAATACAGTTTTATTATATTTGAAATAGAAATAATTTTCTTGAGATATTAGAAAAATTTTTAAAAATGGTATACAATCACGACTTTTGTTATTTTAAAATTATTTACATTATTAATTTTTATATTAATTATGTGAAAATATTGTGAGAAACACCAATCATATTTATATTTAAATAACTTTCAGTTTTATTTATTTGATGTTGGATCATTGCAAACAACAATTGGAATTGTCGGTTACAAAGTCAATGGAAATGATTTTGTCTAATTTGATCGAATCTGAAAATTGGGATTTGTTATTTCAAGTAATTGACAATGCACATGTTGATGAAATTAGCAATAAATATCTCCTATTTCTTTGTATTTCCGTTCTTAGAAAACGAAATACATTAGAGTTATTTGATGAGATTATTTCAATTTGTCTAGATAAAGATGCCATTCTTCACAATGGTGAAACTTTCGTGACAGCTTTGTTAAAATCTGATATCAACTCGGCAACAATGGTTAGTATATTGAATAGGAAACTATTTGATATCAATAAAGTAAATGTACATAAACAAGTGCCATTAATTCTCGCTTGTGAAAATTTGTTGTCTGACGTGGTGAATGTCCTTCTTAAATTAAATTGTGATTTGAAATGTCATAAAAGTCAGGCTATTGAATCTGTAGTCTTAGCAAAAAGTAAAGCTGAAATACAAGTAAGATTTGTTTCTGTAAATTTGTTTCATTCATTATTTAAAAGTTGTAACTGAGGTGGTGTTTTTAAATAACTATATTAAATTATTATCGTATGTTGTGAATGTATGATAATTATTATCTAAAGAAAAACTCATAAAACAAATAGCAATGAAAATTGAGAAGATGATTATAAATAGGAAATTTTTTTATTAATATTAGTTTCGAATAATAAAGATTCCCCTTCACATTCCCGTGTTCCAGCTTAACCTCCTAAACAGTGATGTTAAGTTAAGTCTTTCTAATCTTTCCAATATATATTCAGTAGGCCATCGCCAATTTTTTGCGATCGAAGCACACCAAATTCAACTAATCAGAATTAAATTTATTTTTGTTAAACATTGAAAGCGTCAAAACTAGAACTATTTATTCCCTACCCACTACAAGGTAATGGATGGTGATAAAAAAACAATCGACTTTACTGAAAACTATAAACTTAACAGTAAAGCAGTTTAACTTAAACAAAAATTAGTGGAAAAATAATAGGGCACTGACCGTTACAGTTATCAGGAAAACATATTTTCCTCTAAAAACGACACACTAGTTCAGTGGTTCTCAACCCGTGTTCCGCGATTACTCTTCCAGTGTTCCGCGAAAAAAATGACACTTTTTCTTTAAATTTGCACATAAGATACATATCATCAAAAACCTCAATTAATTTTTTTATAAGATGATTCAATAACAAAGCCGTTACACAGATATATAAACATACAAATATAAGTGTTTTTATTGCTTGTTATTGTTGCGCGTGGTATTTTCTTTGCTTTTCTTTTGCTTTCATTGTTTACGTTTACGACAGATTTATAGTAATTTGTGATTGGTCACTCATTGTAGGCAAGTATTTTTTGTCAGTGTTCCGCGTAAAAAAATCATGTGAATGGTGTTCTGCGCTTTTATATTAATTGAGAACCACTGCACTAGTTAATAGAGTAATACTTGTTCAAACATTGTCTCCATTCTTTACTAGAATATAGTTTAGCAATGGAAGGAATGTTAGTCCGAATGAACCACTCTTTCAGATTATTACCAAACAGATGAAAGTAATTTCGACCAGAAAAATCCAATAACCTGGACGTCAAGTCGACGAATACAAACTCCACCACGATTTCGATCTTAGGAGTGAAGAATATTATGAAATTTATTATATTCTTTTTAATAATTAAAAAATAATTCCAAATTAAGTTAAATTTTATTGAATATATGAATCATTAAATATATCGATGTTTTTAATATTCACATATATGTGTGTGTGTGTGTGAGATTAATAAAAATATTTAATGATTAAAACGAATGTGTTCTGATTGATAATTTTAACATAATTAGAACTGGTTTACTGACCGCGTAGGAAGTATAGAAAAAGCTTTGTCACATAGTGAGTAACCAAAAATTTACTTTTTTAATTAAGAGAAATGTATATATTTGTTCTTAGAATAAAAATTTGAATTTATTTTACTGATTAGTTAAAGGTGAACTTCTAAGCCAAATTTCTTCTCTAATATTTTCCGTTTTAACATTTGAAAGCACACTGACTCGTGTAAATTTATTTTTCGAAAGAAATGTTCAATGAAAAAAGCATTAAAATCTGACAAAGAATTATTCATTATAGAATCTTCCAGTATTAAAAACAAAATCTTTTATGACAAGTTTGATAAGTGTCATAAATAAAATTGATTCATTTTCGCACTTGATTATTTCCTTGAGAGGTTCAATAATTATTTTGTAAATCCACTTTTTTAATATATAATATCAAATATCATTTTTGTATTTTCTTTTCTCCTTTGTAGAACGATCACATAAAAGCAAAGAAGGGCACAGAAATTATCGAATTATTATCAGAATCAATTGATATTAAAGAATTGGTATTTTTGAAATTATTTTGTTAATAATTTGTTTCCTATTCTGTAAAACAACAATTCAAAATTAAATCTGTTTATTTAAAAAAATTCTAGCTTAATTAATGACATCTGCTGAGTTGGCTTAGATTAAAATTTTATTATATAGCAGGATGATATAATTAATTTTTATGAGGTATTTTCATAATGGATATTGTAGTGCCTCTAGCTTCCACATTAATAAAAATATCAACTTAATAATTAAAATAATTTTTAATTAATTAATTTAAAATTATTGTTTAAATATTCTTATCATTCAAAAAACTTTATAAATAAATTCATGCATCATTCGACACCCCAATCGTTAACTCATCAAAATCCATAAAAAAATATGCCAAACATTCGAGAAGCACAAACCTTTGTTTTTCTAGCTGTGATCTCTCTGTTGATGAGCTTGATCATGATAAATTATCATGATAAAGTTCGTTACGAGAGCCAGACTGATCCATCCGTCTTACATTGCCAAAAGGAGTTAATGAACAAAGTTATTCCAAATAAAGATTCCAATACTTTCACATCATGCGATACTGGAATCTACTTGTCCAAATACGAGTTTATCAACTATCTCAGTACAATTATTATTATACTATCATCCTTGTTCTTATTATCACATTTATTATGATAATCATTATTATGATAATTTTTTTATTACAATTATTATATCGTTATAACTCTTTTTAGTATAAAGGTTACCATTATAATCATCATTATTATAAATCTTATTATTGTATTTATTTTGATTGTATATATGTAATTATTTTTATTATTAAAGTGATGATTTCTTGGTAGACCTTTTGCTGCGAATAATGTATTTAATGATAAAATTTTTGACTATAAGATAGTCCTTGTCAATCTCCTGGAATTTAGCAATCTTCTTCCCAAACATATATTTCTATCTTTCTTATATTTCATTTTTCTTACTTACCATTGGTTATAAATATAATATAATATAATGATATACTTTCTTTTTCTGAATTTTAAAACATTTTATTTAAAATTAAAATAAAATATCATTTAAAATTCAAAATAACAACAACTAAAATTTTTAAAGCTTCTATAATTAGCCCCCTGGAAGCCCATTTTAATTAAATATTTTAAAATATTTATAAAATAATGCTTCCAATATCTATTTATATACGCGATTTAAATATTTCAATAAATTTGTCAATTTTGATTTTTAAATCCTATCTTTTGAAAGCATATCCAATTATCAACATATATAATTTTTATTATGATCCTTATTATTATTATAATTGCTCTTATTACAATTTTGATAATTGCACTATTTTGTCGCCATCACCCATCCAGCTAGGTCGCGTATATGGATGTTTATATCTTAGGGCCAGTGATCGATATGTTTACTGTGTACTGGTACGTATCGAGAGTATTGATTTTTTGCTGCTCTTATAACTCAAGAAAAATTTAGCAACTGCAGTTGGATACTAATGTAATTATGATATATAACACCAAGTTTACCCAAAACGCATGAAAGCCATTCATTACATTAGTTTTATTCATTGTCTAAACTTGTTTTTCTTTTTTATCGTGCAATATACACGCTCGTATAAATATTATCGCACTCTACAGTTTTGGAGGTGATATAAAAAAAAACTTTAGAAATTCCAGTCCTAGGTCGCTTGCTGGGTAAAGACCAACCTCTCAGGTATATTATTATTACGACCACCCTTAATTGAGGAAATTCTTTTGTGATTATTATGTCGAATTTATTGCAAATTTGGTCGGAATTCGCTATAGTCTCATGTCACTTTTTAATACCTTAGTATCTTTCCATGTGGAGGGAATCAACTTCTGTTGAACCTCATGAATTTCTGTCGGGTTTTTGTTATTTACTCGATTTAACCATTATAAACATTTTTTTTGAAAAGAAACAAATACTCTGGTGACCGCGTCGCGATCCCCATTCGGAGCTCGTGTCGAAATCATTCTACTAGGAGTGAACAAGTATCGTAAATTGACTTGTATGAAAGCAACTAGTACCTTCCCTTCCACCACTTCATGATACCGACTCCACTATGTATTAATAAATAATAATTTAAAATTGTAGAGTTAGAACCTGCATTTTATAAAATAAGATTGACTAAATACTTATAAATTGATTAAAGAGGAAGGCCAAGCACTTGATTTTTCAAATTTTTACTCTTATAAAATATTTTATTTTAGCTTAAGTATACATAAGTATACAATACAAAGAATAAATATAAAAAAAATAAACACCCGTTGTGCGATTCTTGTTAATAAGGTCCAAAAGAAATGTGAATTGCTTTCCATTTAGATAGATTCCTATTACCGTGAAATTGATGAAACGATTTCCCAAGTAGTTTCGAAAATAATAGAAATGCTAAATTTGATAGATATAACAAATTAAGTAAGATTGACACTAGTCGGTTTGAAATTTCTATAAATGACTTACGAGATTGAAAAGTAAAATTTTCTGAAGCTAAGAAGTAGTGGTAAAAGTTTTTGGTAGAAAAAAGTAGTAGTGTTCACTGAGGCAGCCCTTTATATAGTTTTTCTGTGTATGTATTCGATCAATCTGGATCAATCATGTGTGTTTTTGATCGTGATTTATTTTATTTTTTGATTTCAAATTCCAATCATTTCTTTATTTTGTTTTAATCTATTGTTTTTTACATTAATTTCTTTTCTTTTGTTCCTTTACTTTCCATTCTTATCCTATGGATAAGGTAGTATTTTCTGTTGTTTTGTGTTTTTTTGGCGATTTATTCTTTGTTTGATTGCTTTTCTCAATGTGTTTCGTGTGCAAACTTATTGCTTTCTCTAATTTTATTATTTTTGTTTTACTTAATGTTTCATAATAATTTAAATATTCTTCGTGCGGTTTACATGTTATGCGGGTCGTCTCAGTCGACCATTTACTTAGTTAATTAAAACAACAAAAAAATCGAAAGATAATTTTGTTGAAATATTTGGTCAACAATTTCGCAGTGTTTTCAGATTGAATTATTTGGTTTTTATTATCATCACCAATTTGAAATTATTTTATTATATTTTATTAAATTTTATTCCAGCACCTTTGCCGGATCTGTATGGATAGGAACAAAGATACTGCTTTAACTTGTGGCCATATACTTTGTTCAATGTGTTCTGATAAATTATCTGCTTGTCCATTTTGTAACTTAGCTATTGTTAAGCGTCTAAGAATATTTTTATAAATCACTGATTGAACTAGCTTTGAAACCAGATAAATATTTTATTAACTTTGAATTTTAATTGTGGATTATGGATTATTAGTTGTGTAATCGGATTTTTATTGAGTGAATTTTCTATTATTCTTAAAAATGTCTTCAAGTTCAATTGATTTTAATATTTTAGAAATTTTTCGATACAATAGTATGATAATGCAGCCGAAATTAAGGATTATCAATTAAGGGTACAATATATAGAACAAGAGATACTTTGAAGATATGTTGTATTCTGACAAAAAACCTAACCATAACCCTATACCTTTATGCTAAACAGTAAGGTTGGTGTCAACCCCTCGCGACAACATATAGACCTCATCATAAGTCCGCCAGTGTCAAATAACGGAAACATAAAGAATCATTAGTAACGTTTATAAATATAGGTCCTATATTTACAGAGGCAATGGAAGAAAAATCTTCACAAAACCAGAACTTTCCTTTCTTGGCCTTTAGAGCTGCAAACTTGTTAATTACATCGAAATCAATTCCTTTCGCCAAATCACTTTCAATTAATAATATGACAAGATCAGAAAGCCTTGACTGTCCTAAGGTAGATCGCAAATAGTTCTTTATAAACTTTAGCTTTAAAAACTCCTATCGCGTGAAGCTATAGTCACAGATCGTAAGAAATAATTGTATGCTCATTGAGAGATATGGGAGAGATTATAAAATGTGCCATTCAACCTTGGTGTTTCTAATAAAAGCTCTTCCTCTGATAAGCCATCATAGAAAGTGGTCAATTTTGCAATAACACCAGTAACATTCTTCAGTGGCTGATATCACACTCTTGATTTGAACAACCTGAAACTTCGTGACTATAATCAAAAACAGCAACTTCGAAACCACCAACATCCAATACAACCATCCTGGGGAGTCGGAGTGCGGTTGTGAGAAGAGAAGAGGTTCAGCAAGATTATTATTATTTTATCGAATAATATAGAAATGAGCAATGCTGGTGAATATTTCATCAAAGGTATGGTAGTTAATGAGTCGTAGGTAGAAAATTGATAATTTTAATGATATTTGTATATTTAATGGAGAAAGATTGAGGATGGCAGATCGTAACATTTTGATAAGTGATACATGGCGAGAATGGGTATATATTAGTAAAGATATGCACTGTTAGAGGGAGGTTCGAAAAAGCTCCATAGAAGAACCAGCTTGGGATATGTAGAAAAATGGAACGATTTTATTAATGAATCTAATGACATAGTGAATAAACTCAAGAAGGATGACAAAATAAATGACAAGAAGTCAATTGAGACGATATTATACAAAATTAAAGAAGGGTTGTGTTCAGATATTAATGAGATGATAAGCTTGAGTTGATGAAAAAACTAAAAATTATAAAAATATTTTCAGTAAATACAAGTTGGACATAGGAAAATCTGATGAAGTAAAACAATATATTGATACCGAAAATGCAAGACCAATAGCGTTTAAGCCACGAAGGATTCCGATAGGATTAGAAGAAGAGGATGATCATATGGTAAAAGATTTATTAGATACAGGTATAATTAGATCAAGTTCATCACCATGAAACTTTCCTATAGTCGTAGTAAAAAGGAAAAATGGGGATATAAGAATGTGTGTCGATTATCGAACACTTATCTTAATAGCTAGATCGATTTTTCCAATACCAGCTGCCGAAGAGTTATTTGATACTATTGGTGGGACCAGATATTTTAATACGCTAGATTTATCTAGTTGGTATTATCAAGTACCAATACAGAAAACGGCATTTAGTACAAAGTATGGACATTTTGAATTCACAAGAATGCCTTTTGGACTTTGTTTATCTCCTGCTAAGTGTCGGAGACAGTATTGCATAACAAGGAAAGAACTACTGCCAATTTATACATTTATATTAAAATTTAAGCATTATGTACTTGAATCTAAATTTATAGTAAAGACTGATCACCAAGCATTGAAGTGGCTTTTGAATTGGTATAGCCAAAATACATCTCAATATTGTGTTTTGGACAGCTGAATTGGAAATTTTCAACATTGTGCTCGAATAGAGGAAAGACGGTGATCATGTTAACGCCGATGCAATGTCACGATTATCACCATGTAAACAATGTATGATCACCCATGGTGATCTTAAGAAACGGAAAAGTGTCAAAGTATATAAGGATGAAGAGGTTGCGGAAAATGATCATGAACCTGAAAGGACAATGAATCAAATAGTCAAGGAAGAGGATGATTAGGGACAAGACAATGATGCAGATATTCGATTTTCAATTAAATTGATGGTGAAAGGATGATTAATTAACTGAAGAAAATCCAATTAATTTAATGAATGGCAGTAAAGAACTATAAAAATTATGGACTCTTAAAACTCATTGGAAATTGTGAGGTGGTCATTAGACAGTTTCATTCCTGTGTAGGGCATACATGTATTGAAAAGACAATTGGAGCCATCTTCGATCTTTCTCCATTAAATATACAAATCTCATTAAAATTATCAATTTTCTACCTACGATCATTAACTACCATACCTTTGATGAAATATTCACCAGCATTACTCATTTCTATATTATTCGATAAAATAACTCTATAATAATAATCTCGCTGAGCTTCCTCTCTCATCACAACCGCACTTCGACTACCCAGGATGGTTGTCATTTCGTTTAAAAATGAAGCAGGAATAGTCTTAGATAAAAATATAATCTTATTCCCTTGCAATTCAATTCCGTCATTTGCTGCATCAATAATAATTCCGTGGAAATATATTAGGCATAATGTCAAAAACATGACTCGTTAATATATGTCCGATTGAAATATTTAACTTAATCTTACCGGTACATTGCGCTGTACTTCCGTTAGCGCATGTTACTTTTGTCGTTTAATTGTAAACTTAGTGCTGGGTTATCTTTGACAATATCTTCCACTAACTCTTGACTTATAACATTCAGATCTGCTCCTGAATCAAACATGACTTTCATCCTGTCGATTTCCAATCACACATTCTGTAACTGGTTTATTTCGGGCCTTCTCAGGTCTGTTAACAGAAATCAGTGTTGGTTCGTACTTCTTCAGCTGTTTCTTTGTTTTATACCTTCATCATTGATAAAGTTAGCATATGTCTCTTCCAATGTTGGTTTATTCGCAAGACCTCTTATCATCTTTGCTGTTCTTTGCTCACTCCAACTATCCTTTGTCATTGCGGCACAGTTATTTTCTGGTTCTTCCGTATCTACTGTATCTGCAATTTCAGTTCTTATATCCTCCTCGCATTCTTCTTGGAGATATCTAAACTTGTTCTTTTTATCGCTGAATCTCGCTTGGTGCGCTCCACCACACTCGAAACATTTCATTCCACTATTTCCTACGTCTCTATTACCTCGGTAATTAGCTGAATATGTGACCTTTCTTGCCAAACTGGTAACAAGTTCGTTCTTCTCTTGGTTTTATCCATTCTTGTTTCTTACAGAATCGGGCTATGTGACCTAGTTCAATACATTTGTAACACTTACGATCCGCCATTCTTGTAAGTGTCCCGTCGTTTCCAGGTCGTGTTCCTTGCGCCTTCAAACATTCTATAATCTGCTTTACTCTTTGTATTTCGAGAAACTGAACTTCCTGAGCTGATGTCCTTCTTCCATTATTGTCATACCTTCGTCTTCAGACTTTATTTCTTCCACAGCTTCTTCTAATGTTTTCGGCTGTTTAATTCTCAGGGCTATTGAAATCAAATTATGCCGCAATCGATCGATAAAAGCTTGAGTCATCATTCTTTTCTTATCTCCACCGTACGTCATACATCGTAATCGTATTCTTTTGGCAAAAAACGGTACTCCTTTCTTTCTTGTATTGTATTATTTAATATGTCGACTATAACCAAAGTTTTCGACTTCTTTTCACTCAGTAATTTCGTAATCTTATAGTGTATCACTCTATTGACTTTCCTCCATCTTTCTCTGCCATGCAATCTACTTTCTTTATAACATATTCTTCGAAATACTTTAGGAAAACCTCTTTTTCTTCGTTTGCTTAGGTGCTCCCCTATTCGAAGATTTTTATATGATGTGGAGTGCACATATAAATATTTACTGTTAATGTTTTTTATTATTTTTTATTTTGAATATTTGGTGGTTTTTGCTAATAATCCTTAAAAATATTATTATTATTATTATTATTATTATTATTATTATTATTATTATTATTATTATTATTATTATTTTTATTTAAAACAATAAAATGATAATTTAAGCATTTTGCTGCGAATTATGTAAAAAAATTCGACTATAAAATAGTCCTTGTCAACTATTATTATTATTCTAAATATCAAGTTTCGACTGATTTTATTATTATTTCAGCCTTAATACTTTCAATTATTTCTCAAAAGGCTAAAAGGAATAGTCTAAAAGTATAAGGAACACTCTTGTATTTAATCCCTTTATCTTCGTCTTTGAAATTTTCAATGAAAGAATCAAGCTTCCTTGAATACAATATTTATTTTGGATTATAATTTGACGTATCAAGTAATATATCGCGTTAAGTGCACTTGGAGGATTGAAAACCTATTTTATTGAACCATTGTCTAAACCTTTTTTATTGCATATGAATCTATCACTACTTTACTAATTTTTTTGGTGCTTCCACGAAGTTAATCCAATTATCCAATAGTTTCAGTAACGGTATTCCACGACGTGCAACAAATCTTTGAAAGTCATGGAGAAAACTGTATGTGACCAAATTTTATGACATCTCTTGTTTTGAAGTAACAGAAAAGGCATAGATACCTTTTTGTTCTAAAGTTACCATGAATTTTCAACACAAATATCAAATGGAGCATGCCGCTCAAATTACACTATCTTATTATCTAAAATTAACACAGGAAATACAAGATTAATTATTAAGGTAGTAGTGTCCTAACAATCAAAACACGGTACCCTCTATAAGTTGAATCTATATTTTTGTTTTAGCGTATCTATAAAAATTTAACGTACAGAGTTCTGTCTGGTATTGAAAATTCATATTGTTAAACTCAAGATTGCAAAATTAGTATCTCATTCCTTTTACCAGAGTCTCTTGTTTAGGTCTTTAGCCGATAGCGGCGTATAACATGCCGGTCAGGTAACCGCATATATATGATAACAATTCTAAACATTTGAAGAATCTAACATTACTTAGTAATTTAATAATTTAGAAGATACTCAAAATTTTATTTGAAACAATAATATATAATAAATTTATAAAAAAATGAAAATCCATTGATAAATGTTGAACATCAGTTATAAAATGACTTTGACTTCTGGTTACGAATCTTCGTTGAACTGAAATTTAGCAAATATTAAATATATTATATACATTTAATATATTCATTAGACCTTCGTAAATCTTTACACCTTTATTCATACAATAACATTTGAAAGATTAATATTGGGAGTTAAACTTTTGACTTGAATCCCATAGTATTAATGCTTACAATTTACAACTAGAATTTAAACAAAAATCTAAAATAACCAGCAATAAATGAAAATTATCGCACCTTTACCTTCAAACATGGCCTCAAATTTCATAAATATCAAATATTGATAAAAAATATTTCGCTTAAATGTGATTTACTGGTCTTAAAGAAACTAAAGAAAAGTCAGGAAAATGTAAACGCCTAAATATTTTTAGTTATAAAAAATTTTACCATATATTTATTATAAGTAACAACGTAGAATTTATTAAAAATCAAAAATCCAATTATTGGAAACACTAGAATAATAGTAAAATCAAAATAGTAATAAAATATTATACAAAATAATTTACAAAAATAATGGCGTGAAAGTGTAAAATAAAAATGTAAAATTACCAAGAAATATGAATAAAATGATTTGGGATAAAAATATTGAAAGTTAAACACCTTGATACAGAATGTAGATAAAAGAAACGACTAAAAATATTATTTAATTAAGTATGAATTATCCTTAGTTTAAGTATTTGATTTAGCTATAGATTTTGAAATAAAATATTTATTTTTCAATTTTATTAATACGGGTATAACTTGTTTAATTCGATTCTCCAAGAGACTTTAAAAATTAATCGAATTACCTAGGAAATCGAATTAAACAGGGAAATATTTTTATATTTGTGACTACTAAGTCTAATAATATTATTAGAACGTAGTAGGAAAATTTAAAAAACATGTTACATTTTTAAAACAAATTTATTAAAAGTACATAATTAAAAATAATTTGCCACAGAACGATCATTTAATCCGCTTCTAAAAAAACAACCATTTCATCGAGCGTATTGAAAAATCTTTGTGGTACGGAAGATCGCTGTAACATTCCATTTCTTAACTTTTGAAGACAGTCGATCATTTCTGAATTTGTCACAAATGAGAAGACAAATTCGTTTCATCCACTTCCCCACCAATGCTATCCTCAGAAATATTACTGATAGACATTGATTGATTCTGTACATTCTCAATGATATCTTCATCTGTTATAATATACCCACACACAACATTAACATCATAATCCAGATAATCCATAAACTCCTCTCTGAAATTGGATATTATCCGCAGGGAAATATAATTTGTTTCCGTTGCTTCAATTATATTTATTAACGGAATATTATCATTGTCATCATTGAAATCATCATTATAGAATCCAGACATCCTAAAACAGTTTTTCATTGTTGCAGGAGAGATGTCTACATCCTATATTTTCGAAATTCGTTTTATGCAATCTAATAAGGTAATTTTGGGTAAATTTAATTTTTCTCAATAAACCTAAGGATTTCTTTTATTACTCCATTTCTGCAGTGCACATTTAAGCATCTGATAATACCCATATCCATTGGTTGAAGAAGCGTTGTTAGGTTAGGAGGAAAGAATTCCAATCGGATATTATTTAGTTTGAATTTAAGATCATCTTTTCTATGGGCTGAGCAATTATCGAAGAAAAACAAAACTTTCCGATTTACGTCCAATTTCATTAATCATTTAGCAAAAATGGATGAATTCATCCAAGCCTTTTTGTTATAATCATTATCCTCTGGCAGTGAAATGACATTTTTAAAGCAATGTGGACTTGCCAATAACCAACGGTTTAATTTTTTCGGTCTCTGACATATTAGCACAAAGCATTATGGTTATTCTTTCCTTAATGTACTTGCCTTTTTGACAGCTATTTCCTTGTAACACAAATGATTTACCTGGAAGGCATTTAAAAAAAGATCGGTTTCATCCCCATTAAAAATATCATTTTCATTGTAGATCCGAATAAGTGGTTTCAATATAGTTTTAATCCAATTGTTTACTACATTTTTGTCGCAACCTGCTGCATCGCCAGTAAAACAACGCTATTTTATTCCATCTCTTTTTTTTAAACCATGGAGCCATCCATTACTAGCTCTAAACGTATCACAATTTAATGCTAATCCATATTGCTTGGCTTTCTCTTTAATCATATTTCCATTTATAGGAATATTATTATTTCTGGCTTCTGAAACGAAGCTTCTGACAGCCCTATCTACCATATCAAACTTTCCTGTCCTCATTCTTTTTTTATTAAGAATGGATTAAGCACATTTTTTAATTTGTCTTTGTTCTTACGATTGTTGATAATGTATTTGCTGAAACACCTTACTTTTCTTCAACCTTTTTTATTGCTTTGTCCATCGTCAATTTCTTGAATGGCGGACAGTCTTTGATTTAAAGTTAAAGTTTTGTATTTTATATTTCATATCATTTTGAAATCTTAATGAATTTTTTAAATTTAAATTAATTCTAAAAATGAAATCGAATTAAACAAGTTATACCCGTACGAAATTACAAAATTAAGTAAGTTTTACGTCAATTTGACGGATTTCAAAATTTTCAAAATGAAATAAAATATGAAATATATCAGTCTGTTTTATATTAAACCATTTTTGTAATAATAGATATTTTTTCAATTAATTTTGTTAATTAAAACTGCATTTTAATGTACTTGTTAAAATGACAGATTCAGTAAAAATCAACAGCCAATTTTGTTTGAAAATATAGTGTTAAATTGAAATAAATAAATTATTTGTTAACCATTCTGAATGAAACAATTTATAATAATAATAATAATAATAATAATAATAATAATAATAATAATAATAATAATAATAATAATAATAATAATAAAAAATTAATAATAATAATAATAATAATAATAATAATAATAATAATAATAATAATAATAGTGCCGTATTTTCCTGATTGTATCCCGAAGGTGGATATTATACTGACCGTCATGTAACGCATGAATTTTATCCAAACAGGTGAAAAGGAATGTATTGGAAGAATTACTATACGGTTAGTTAAATTCGGAGGGGAAATTTGATATATAATTAGAATATATATGACAGGTGGGAATATATATATATATCACAGGGATGTTTAACCTCTTGCAGTATCTGAATCGCACGGTAAATTTTTTGAAGGCAGACGAGCCGCATAAAAAATTCAATTACATTTAAAAGCTTAGCTTTATTATGAAAACTAAAAATACATTGTATATGTAATATATATAATATTATAATCTTCCATTAGGATTAGAAAAAGGTTAATATAATTTTAATTTCTAAAAATAATCTTTTGGCCACCTAATTTAAGATATTTTAACTTAATTTAATTTATCGAAATCAGAATTAATTTTAGTTAGTATAATTTAATTAATAATCATCAGAATTTATTTAGATCGATCTAATTTAATTAATAATACTCAAAATAATATTAAAGTCTAATTTAATTGATAATACTCAGAAATTATTTTAATTAACAACACTCATTATTTTAGTCAGACTCACTATATATTCAATAATCATATTATTTAAAATAATATAAATCGTTTAAACTTAAAAAGAATATACAAATAAAAAAAATACATGACTGAAAATAATACTGAAAATAGTAGTTCATTTTTGCTATTATCAAAGGGCTTTGACGATACTCTGGATAATGCATCAGATATTGTTGTTTTAGATGAAATTGTAGAAACTAAAAGTATCTTGGAAAAACAGGTTTATAACCCGTTTTTATCATGACGAGATACTACATCTGCGAAGAAACAACTGGAAGGTACGATTAATGGATAGAAATGGATGTATTTAAATTCCAAATCAACATCAGAAGGAAATAAGAAGTTTTATAAGTGCAGCAATAAGACGTGTGATGTCAGATTGTGTGCCATAGAGAACAACGATTCAGAGAAAGTTATAATTTCTATTTCCACTGATGAGCACAATCACCAAAATGAGCACGTTTCAATAAGTAAGATTATAATGGAAATTGTGGGGCAAAATCCTGGTATTAAGTCGAAACGTATTATATAACAGCTCAATAAACTTAGACACAAGGAAGTTATAACGTCACAAGTAAACAACTTTTTACAACGATATCGAGTAAAGACATTGGGCAAAATCAATATAAATGTAAGAGTATTACAAGAATGGTGTGAATCTAACGAAGATGTTCCGGATGATATGGATACTGCTTTTGTTGGAAAATGAGAACTTAACTGTGATAATGGTCAACTCAATTATTTTCGTATTTTTGCGACTACAAAAAGGCTCATATCGTTGTCTAAATTAGCCTCTCACGTAGTAACCGATGTAACTTATAAGTTAGAATGGCAAGGATTTCCACTTTTATTGATTGGTACCACAGACGCATCCAAGAAGTTTCATCGATTTGGACTGGCTGCAATTCACAATGAAAACGAAGATGATTTTGCATTTTTATTTGAGGCAACCAGATAACAGCAAATAAAGTGGATTCATCAATTGTTTATAAACCAACATCTTTAATTGCAGATGCAGCACATGCAATCACAAATGGTTATGTAAACATTTATAATGAAGCACGTATTGGATACATATCAATAGGAAAGTTGATAGTAGACTTGATCATATTAAGGATAGAAACGTACGAAAAATGATTCGAGAAGATATTATGGATTTGCAAGTGTGTACTTCTTCTTCAGCAATTTTTAGCACTGCAATGAAACTATTTTTCAAAAAGTGGAATGTCTCAAATGATGCAGAGGTCAAATGTTTTTTAAGTATTTCAAAGATGAAATTCTAAAACGTGCGGTTGGTAGAAGGTGTAGCATCATGTATTTCTAGTCACAATAACGCCATATAATCAACAAACAACGTGATCAAGTCAGAAGGAACTTTAAGAGAGAGTATGTCAGTTGGACAATTCCTTAACAATTTAGTGAACAAGATTGTTGTTCAATTTTCCAAAGAACGTGAAGAACAACTCAATGTTAATTTCAAACCTCTTCCCTTGTTAGGGACATCTCCTTAAACGATTACACCGCAGCTTTTCAGTGATTATTAAATAAGAAACCGGTTCAAAAAATTCAGTCCCCAGATAGTCTGTTGTATTTTACTCCATCAGGGCATGTTAAGGAATTGTCAAAACATCAATTCAAAATTTATTTGGAATCGCAAGAAAAGCATGACTGGGATTCATTCGAATCTGGATGGTAAAAATTAATGAACAGTGGAAAAAAGGTTCATGTACATGTGGGCATTGGACAAAAAATTATATTTGTAAACATGTTATTTGAATAGCGAAACGCCTCAATCTGTGTAAGATACCTCAGAATGCTTCATATATACCCATTAGTATAAAAAAATTAAATTAAACATTTAAAAATTATATTTTGTTTAATATAATTAAATTAATAATAAAAATATTGATTTTGAAATAAAAAGATTTGATTAGGATTAGATTAGGTAGAAAAATTATTGTCTTAGAAAAATATGTTTTTGGTTATATTTATTAAGAGTAATTACATTTGATTAATATCTCCTCTGGCTAAAAGAACTTCACAGAATGAATCGAGAATTTTTTGGTAATCTATAAAATTATATTACTAAATTATAAATATTTATATTTACTAGAACGACGAATATTACTTGCCAATAGCATTGGTTATATTAGATGGATCTAAAATGATTTTATTAATGAAAAAGATCATTTTCATAATAATAATAATAATAATAATAATAATAATAATAATAATAATAATAATAATAATAATAATAATAATAATATTATTATTATTAATTTGTTAGTTTTAATTAAGTGGTAGAAGTTGGGAAGATCAGAATTTTTTGTGACAAAGCTACTGGTTATTCTGTTGTTGAGCCTCATTTCCAAAGCTATGGTTTTCCATACTTTGTTGATCTTCATTTCGATGGTGTTTGATGATATGCGGTTGACTTTCTTGTATGTTTCGATGTTGCCGAGGTGTTCGTAACCAGCTTCACAGTAACGATTCTTCTCTATAATGCAAAATTCCAACCCCCCTTGTCACTTGGTAAGTAAACGTATGATTTTTTTAAGGGATTTTAATATTGCTTGTTCGTCTTTTGTTAGGTTTGAGAGATATGGTTTTCTTCTTTCCTTCTCAACTATCTCCATGATTTTGTGACAGAAAAAAGAAAATAGCGAAAACCAGCTCCCAGTATACATAAACACAGATAAACTCTATCAACCAAATCCTGATGCAGAATTAGATTCAACACTCAAAGATCTGTTTTATTTTATTATTTCTAATTTTAATTTTCAGTAAAAATTTTAAAAGTTTTTAATAAAAAAATTCATTATATTTACAACCAATGAGAATTAGGAGAAAGAAAATAAAAGAAAGATTGAAAGGTAATTTGGGGGAGAACATTGCTAAATTCCAGGAGATTGACAAGGACTGTCTTATAGTCGAAAATTTTTTCATTAAATACATTATTTGCAGCAAAAGGCTTAAATTATCATTTTAATGTTTTATTATTATTATTATTATTATTATTATTATTATTATTATTATTATTATTATTATTATTATTATTATTATTATTATTATTATTATTATTATTATTATTATTATTATTATTATTATTATTGTAATTATTATCATTATTATTGTTGAGGTACTAAAATAATAAAATGAATTAATAGAAATAAAAATAAAAATTATTTATTAGAATTGAATTATATTTATAATTAAATGAAGGAGAGATGTAAAAATTCGTTCAGTGTAAGAAATGTATCATTATTGGTTAAAAGCACAAAAATGTGAATTGTGAAAAATCGATATAAGATCCAAATATTCGAATTGAAATCTGGAAAATTGTTGTTTCATTATTTACAATAAGGGAGTCAGAGAGTGCCGATTCAAATTATTAAAACCCAACATTATTATTATTATTATTATTATTATTATTATTATTATTATTATTATATATTATTATTATTATCAATAAAAGGCAATGTAATTTATTCCAAATCGAAATATATTTTAAGAACATCGTCATCATATTCAGTCAGTCATCAAAATTCATGATTTAATTTGAATGCACACAAACCAATAACGTTCAAAAATTATATGTAAAATGAATATTTATTAAAGAGAAGTTGTGATTTAATATACAATGATTGAAATAATTTCCCAATAAAGGAAATTCACAATAAAATAAACAGCACAAGCTTTGTGATACCCAGTGCAAATCCCAATAATAGACAAGTTTCGAGCTTTTGGCTTTTGGTATCTATGCAGGATACACGAAGATTTCTCTTCGCGCCAGGTAAGTATACAATATTGCTGATTCAACTCTATTGCATACGTTCCCTGGTATACTGGAAATCACATCACTTGCAAATTAGCTTGGTCACAGAAAATCTGTAAACTTGTAAACATGGCGTATGAAAAATCAAAATCACCTCAGTGGACTAAAAAATTACTCGATACACAGAAACTGTTTACAAGTGCATCCGATTACCTTTATCATTTTTAACTTATAAAGTAATGGCGTAAATATTTTTGTCGCATGTCTCACTCTTGAATCACAATTTCTATAATAATTTTTTAAAATCTTTTTAAGTACTTGCAAAATTCTCAGTAATAATAACTTAATAATTTTAAACGAAAAACTAATACCTACATCTTATTTCAGAATATTTTATTATAAATAATGAAATAAACATTGCAATGACTTATTAAAAAGCGTCACACAAACTTTGTTTATAATATATATCGACAGTGGTACAGTCATCATCAAATATAAAAAAACGATAGATATAGGAAATTATTTAAAATAATTATTAAATTATTATTATTAATTTTAATCATTTATTTTTAAATTAAACATCACACCCAAAATAATTTTAATAAACAATTCATAATTAAAAAATTTTTTTCCATTGAATTTATTAAAAGGAACTTGAAGACTATAAATCACTTTATATTTCGATGTTTTTGATACTCACAAATTTTCGGCACTGCCTTTTCACTTGAAATTTACTTGAAAAAGGCCGTGCCGAAAATTCGTGAGTATCAAAATATATATATTTATTTATTACTGATATATATATTTCACAGGGATGTTTAACCTCTTGCAGTATCAGAAATTTTGAAATTTTTAACAAACATATATAACAACCTTCAATGACCATCACTTTATGAATCCAATTTTTTGTGGATTTCAATAAGGGTTGTTTTTGTCGAATGCTGACAACTTCGACTTCAAAATCAAATTCCAATGTATAATATTCGAAAAAACCAATCCAAAGTTCACTAATAGATAGCCCGGTTAACTTGCATATCCATACATAGTCCTGAAAATAGCAATAATGTAAAAATAAAAATTATATTGATAACAAAATTAACAAACGAGATCTGTGATGCTAGATTGATGCCACATTTTGCAATTATCTTTTGGCCTTGGACGTTTGTTTTCGGAATACCTGTGTCTCTAATTGATTAAACTAAATTTATTATCAAAGATTGATATTACATCTGGTAGAATCGGTAAAACATTTCTTTTTTGCAAAAAATGAATTAGCATTAACGCATAACCGAACGACGATAAAGTTCCCAAATGCGCGTCGCCAATTTCATAAAGGTTTACAACCTGTTTCAGCAATCTGCCTAGAATAGATACCCGGGGATCCATGTTGCTATATTCTCTGATAATCTCTGTGTTGTCAATAGCAATTGTATTGCTGGCTGAAATATCCACACGCAAATTCCTTTCAGTCTTACATCTTATTATTGGTATCCGAGCACTTCAATTCCTTCAATTTCAGAAAATTTCTTCAATTGAATGAAATAATTTTCAATTCTTTTTAACATTCTTTTCTGTGTTATATTATTTAAATCTTCAATTGATTTTCTGTTATGGAACAGAATAGTAATGTCTAAATCGCTGTCAATGTGCGCTAATCCTGTAACATGAGAACCGTATAGATAAACATCTACATTATAGAATTGTTGTTCAATATAATTTTCAATATCATAAAATTGTTCCTAAAATACAAATGAAACAATTAAAATAGAAAAAATTACTTTTATTGATTTTTGTTCCCTTCTAGATATGGTATTGGCATTGATAAATTCAAATAAAACTTTCCTTAGTTTTCTTCTGTAAGCACCATTGATGGAATCTATTGCATTTAGTACTTGTGAATGTAAAAAATGTCCCATGTAAATAAAATGATCTTCTGTTATTGGAGTAATTTGTGTAAAACATCTAAATGAAATCATTATCTTATAAATTTCAACCAATAATATTCCATTCTATTAATAGTATCATAATTGTTATTGGAATTTCAGGAAATTGTGTGTGTAATTATTGATTATTGATGTTTGTTGAATTGATTATAAATCATAATTAAATAGAATTTGTACGATATAATTCGAACTTGATTTGTTCAGATTATTAATTTAAAATAGGAATTCAATTATCTTTTATACAATTGAATATAAGAGTAAAATGTATATTACCTAGATCGCTAAAGAATTAATTAACCGTTAATTAGCCGTTACAAACATTACATTTTCGTTTCAAAAATATTTCCTTTGAGATTTCAATTCACTAAATATTAATTAAGTATGCTTTAATATTTCATTTTCACCTATTATACAATAATTTGATAATAACTTCATTATAACAGAACATTAATGAAGTAACAAGTCATTTTAAACATTTCTTACAAAAAAAAAAGGTTATTAGGTTTTGAAGTCTATTTGGTTTTTTTTCAAATCAATTTGGTTTTATTTATATTTTTTCAAATCAATTTATTCAATTTGGTTTTTAGTCAAATCAATTTGGTTTATATAAATTAGATATTAATTCAAACATTACATTTTCTTAAAACCGAAATTGCCCCAATGGAATATAATTCACAGAACTCTCACACATCACCAAATGAGAACTATATTACACCATCTATAGCCGGAGATATTGTTGAAATTGATGGTACTACGAGGAGGGATGAATATAAAACAGTAAATGCAGAAACACGGCTGAGAATTTTAACGCAATATCAGAATGGAAATGATGCGAATTTTATATCTAAATACGAGTCCATTCCCATTTCAACTATAAGAAATATTTTATCGGTCTTCAAAAACACCGGAAGAATGGTCCCATTGCCAAAGGGTGGAGCAAAAAATGTAAAATTGGGCGAAGAGCAGAAACAATACATAAGAAATCTAGTGGATGAAGATTGTACGATATCTTTGCGCAAACTCAAACACAAAGTCGCAGAACAATTTATCATAACGGTGTCGGAATCAACTATTTTCTATTGTTTGAAAAAATTGCACTATTCAATGAAAAGGATTTCGCTTATTCCCACCCGACGCAATGACGAACAATCGATTGTTGCGAGAAGGCTGTATGCATCAAAATTTATGGAAATCGAGGAAACTTATAATGGAAGAGATATTTATTACTTGGATGAAGTTGGTTTCAATGTGTCACTACGATGCAAACGTGGTAGGTCTACAATAGAAAATCCGGTGGTATTAACTGTGCCCAATATTAGGTCTAAAAATCTTTCTGTTTGCTGTGTGATGACAAGAAATGGCGTTAAATTTTGGAAAGTAAATCATAATCCGTACAACACTGAATCATTTATTGGATACATCGACGAGTTTGCTGATTTTATTCTCGAAGAAAATATTAGAAATTCAATATTAATAATAGACAACGTTACATTTCACAAGAGTGCACGTATTAGGAATTTATGCGCTGATCGAAATATTAACATTGAATTTCTACCTCCGTACTCCCCCTTCCAAAATCCAATTGAGCATCTATTTGCCAAGTGGAAGGAATTTGTAAGAAGGAGTAATCCGATGAGTGAAAATGACTTGTTACTTGCTATGGAAGAAGGATTGAGGACAATAACGGAAAACGATTGCGAGGGATATTATCGAAATATGAGGAAATATATTCGGCTTTCGATTCAGGGATTAAGTATTGTTAATTAAAATGTTGACGTTTTCGATTTATGTAAAACTTTTAAACTTCGTGTAAATGTAATCTAAACCAAATTGATTTGACTAAAAACCAAATTGAATAGAAATTGATTTGAAAAAATATAAATAAAACCAAATTGATTTGAAAAAAACCAAATAGACTTACTACACTGCATATTGTATCACTAGTGATACACAATTATCTTATTAGAATAAAAACTGTCTCGCTCTTGTTCTCGGTAAATGTTCTCTCATATTACATTGTATTGGCTATATTTGCAATATAATACAAAAAAACCGTAATGTAATTCTCAATAGTTTTGTATTACCAAATCAATTTTTAAAACGTCTTACAGTTTAAGTGAAAGTAAAATATAAAAAGAATATAAAAAGTCATGCAGTGTAGGGTTAATAATACTAAACCATGTTCAACGCAAGTTAATGTTAACGGTTCTTGCTATTGTTTGCTTTTTTATTTAAGACAATAATTAAAGTTTTTATTTATTCACACTGTATGAAATCGATGAATTCCCAACTAGATTTATTGATATCAGAATTTACATTTAGGTCCAACATTTGTAAATAGATCGTGAACAATTTTAACACTATTCCGTATATGCAGTTGTCGCTTAGAGGGTGTGATATATAAATATTCTAGGGTTACTGTTAGATTTGTCAGAAACTCTTCCCTAAACGCCTTCATTGTTATTTTACTTTTTACTATCCATTATTTATCCATGAAAACGACCATGAAAACGTACACAGTGTCTGAAAATCAATGAACAGGTGAGCTCCACTACTAGGACTACTCGTCATTACATTTCAATTTTCGGGTGCGTGACTGCTGATAGAAGGTCTATCATAGCTTCATCATAATATATCCCTTTCTTGGATTATTATTTCTTCTTGTTCATTTAGTTATGGTCCTCATTATTTGATTTTATTCAATGTTATCTTCCAAAAATTTGTGTAGGGATCTGTTCTTATTTCTCATTTCGGTACATACCGAATCCATACCTCAATTGCAACATAGACTATATAGATTTCAATCTCTTTTTTTCATTGGGAAATTATAAAATTTTTAATTTTGTTTTCATTGGCAAAATTATTTTTCAAAATACAAAATTACCATTTTAAAATTACTTACCTACAGCGCTAAACGAGACCTAGGTCACACTGCTACTGCCTAGTGTGCAGAAACAATGATAATTTTTCTAATTTTATATATTTATAATTTTCCTATAATTTATTATAATATTTTTCATTTAAAAGATATAAAGAAAAAGTTTGATTCATTATAAGTTATTATGAAAACTTAGAGATTATTCTCGAGAATTCTTTTTCTATATTTCTCGAGAATTCTCGACCAATATTTTTTTCTCGATTCTCGAGAATTCTATAATTTATTGCCAAGAATTTCGAGAATAAAACAAAAACCTGGTTTGTGTATTCACAACATTATTTTCTCACTTAACGTATTAATAATTGTGAATTTTGACATTTGGTTTAGTTCGACATGTTTTTTGTTCAAATAAATTAATAATCAATTAATTACATAAGTAAAAAAAATTTAATTTGTTGGATTTTAGTTAATTTAAGTCGGTTACCTCTGACTCTTCGTGTGCTTATAATCAAAACAATAAACTACCCAACGTATATTTGAATCACAACAATTATATTCTTTTTTCACCAATAAACAATCAGTAATCGATGGTTCAAGTTTGACCGATTCTCCGCTCGGTGTTGATGCTTTGACAAAAGATAATATTCACATTTTATTTCCTTAGGTTCTCTTGACCAATGTTTTCTTTTTCCTCTTTGACTCGATCCTTTTTCACCTTTTCGTATTCCTAATCTCTATCTTCTTTTTCCCTAATCTCCTTAATTCGTCTTTGTCTTCTCCTAAATAATCTTATTCTCGAATCCTAGGTGAGGCAAAATGCCGATTTGCTCTGATTTTACCATTCCTTATATACTCTTCGAAATCGGGATGACAAATGGTTATTGCCGAGCCAATCTCTCACTTGACATTCAACTTCACATATCTGCTTCGGCTGTCACCCATAATGGTCCACGGAACAAAGGTAATTAATGGCCCGTCCGGCCTTTCTGCACGCACTATCTTCTCCTTTATCTTTTCCCATTAATCATTGTGTCACGATAATGGGCCCAAATCTTCCTTCTATTTACTTTTCTCTTTGTTTACCCAGCTCGGGTTTCCTTCATCTCTCGGGTTCTCCGTTGGCTCGGGTTTCCTATTAGCTCGGGTTTTCTATTAACCAATTAATTAATTAATTAACGTTTTCTGTTTTAACACATTTGAATGCTTTTCGACCCTTTCTAACCATTTTCTGATAAATCCCTAATCATCACCTTGTTGACCATTAGTTAATCTATACCTGTCCCGTTTTCTCAATTCGATTTCGATGATTTTACAATTTATTGATTTTTCTCGGATTTCCGGATTCTTGCCTTTCGCAACTGCTTTTGCCATTTCCTAATACTGCTTCCATCATACTTTCCTTTACTATCAATTCTGTGCATGATCACGCTTTTATTTGTCTTTTTTCCTTCACTTACTTTTTATTTAAATTGTCAACCTAAATTTCATTTAAATTTATTTTCATTTACAGACCTCAATAAATTCATTACACGTTTTTTAAATAGTTGTCTAAATTATATTAGCCGTTTAACGTTGTCTACTATCGTATTAGTAAGTGTAGTTTTCTTTATGATATTTTTTAAGGCCCATTTCATTTATTTAATGGAAATAAAATGAACAACAGCAACTAGTCATTGTTGGAAATATTTTTAAAATGGAAAACAAGGATACAGCGACGTGCAATATTTTCCGCAAACAAATATCTTGCAAAAACCCTTCTAAGCCAGGTTTGCATCGAAATTTGAAACATTTTCAATTAATGAGTCGAACCGTAAAGGAAAACCAACATTTAAATCGAGCTAAAAACTGCAGCAAAAACAGGATTAGAGGCAACAACGTCAACCATTGATAAATTCTTTCGTATCATTCGTCCAAATTTGAAGGAAATGGTTACTAAACTGGCTCACCATGTCTCAAATATCTAAAAATCTGCATCGAAAATGGTTATGATCAAATTGGCTAAAACTTATATGCAAAGAATTTTCTAAAATAATAAGCCAAATCAAGCGGAATTTGGCAACTCCGACTTTGCCCTTGTTGTAACTAACAACAATTGAGAATATACACAAACAACAAGTTTAGAACAACAATTAGAAGAATCGATACAAGTGAGTTCGAAAAACCCTGAACCAGTCGGAAATAATATTCTATCGTTGGTCAGAGAATCTAATCTGTTTCAAACAACGGGCGAATAGACAACTAATATAGAAAATTTGAAATCAGCGTTGAAAACAATAAAGCCTACGTCAACCCAAAACGAAAGGCATTTTACAATATCATGCCATATTGTCTCTAAAAGAAGAACGCAACTTAAGGATTCTTCGATAAACATTTTGTTTTTTAAAACATCATTGTCGTGGTGGAGCTATTCGCACTGAAAGCTAATAATCGGAAAAATAGATGACTAGTAAATGTGACGTAGTATAACCATGTTATTAATTCCAAAATTATCTTCAAATCTGTGGATTTGTTCTGTTTGTTCGACTTCAAGATCGACACCAAATGATCTGTAAGGCCTGTGTGGATCGAAAGTGTTTGCATATGAAATTTTTGAATAGTTTGATATGTTAATGTTTTAATTGTAAATAAACGACATAGAAATACTTGAATTGGAAATATTTGGATTCGAAATGTTTGAGTTAGAAATGTTGTAATTGAGCATGTTTTGAAAACGTGGTTTTGATTATTTTTTATATTATTCAAACAAAATACACTCGAAAATTTTAATATACAATCTAATATATTAAATTTAATATATAAAAAAAGGAGTGTTTCAGTAGAGAAAATATCTATGTGGAATTTTTATTATATTTTAATAATATAAATAATGATGTAATAAATTATAATTATGTATAATTTTTATACTAATTAATTAATAATGATTTTAATAAAATAAAAAAATATTGTTTTTATTGTAAAGTTAGTTTTCTCTAGAATTCTCGAGAACAGTAAGAAAAATTCTCTATTTCTAAAGAACAAAATAAAGTCGAGAAATGCATATCTCTATGATAAACCTATCATATCATATCAGGCTCCCCAAGAATTGCTACAATATATTCATGATTTTGAAGTGAAAGAATCATTTCCAAATATTGAAATTTGCTTTTAGAATATTTTTGACAATCTCACCAATATCTACCTCATGCGAAAAATCTTTTAGTAAATTGAAATTGATATAAAAACATTTTAAGATCAAAATAAGGGCAAAACAATTAACAAAGTATAGTGAATAAAAATATAACAAGGATTAATATTTTATTTGATAACATGATTGAGAAGTGCTTCAGTTTTTTTGCTACTTCTGCCTGTGCTTCTGCATTTTTAAAAGTGGACCCTGCCTTTGTTTTCAGTTATTTAAACAAATTTAATTCAAATAAATTAAATTAAATTAATCAAATATTCAAATATATGGTGGAGGCACTACACAAAGTATTATCTCAATTGAAGCTGATTTTGTGGTGTGATAATTAATGAATTTATTTCATTGAAAGCAAGTAAAGTTAATTCGTAAAAAAACTGTAGTGGTAGCTAGGTATCTTTGTTGTTCTTTTCAATAAAAATATTGTTAAAAAATCATGCATTTATTATTTCACAGTAAAAATTTGATTTGTTTATTAATGTATACAAATTTTTTTTGAAAGATTGTAAATTTTGTTTCTTGTGTAGGACGCAAATTTGGACTGCACTGCCCCTGCTTACCTAGAAGCCATTTCTACGATGGCTGCTATCAACTTCATTGCTAAATATTTGTTGGAATATTTAAATATTGTCGATGAGACTAAATATTCGGCCGACTCCTCGTGTTCACTAAGTAAGTAAATCGATGAAACTTTTATCCTAATAAAGCAACTTTATTAGTAACAAAATTGAATACACTGAATGTTTTTACAAATGACTTTTGACAATAGATATCCTATTGATATCTCTCGTAGGCTCATAACACCATTTTATAATGTTTCTCTGATTTTCTTTCCGACTGCTCCCGAAATTATTTTAGCTTGATTTGTCGTTATTCCACCAACTGGCGCTTTCTGTTTTATGCTAGCCGGCTATATAGTATTTCGCTTATCATTATTCTTTGCTTCATCCGACTGAATAATTCGCTACCAATTCTCCTAAATCCCGACAACTCATTCATCTGATAATTAACTGGGTAGATTAAATAATTTATTCCCTTATCTGGTTGCCCATTCTCGGTAACCCATTAATCTGACAATCAGTTGGGTATCCTTTGATTAATGACTTTTGTTGAAACTTAATTGATTAATTAATTAATTTGTTTTTGGGCCCCTGACCCATCTATACACCTCTGATCAATTTGATATTATTCATTTTCAAAATTTTATTTGCCACTACTCCCCTTCCCCCGAAAAATATTGATTTTTATTTTTTTCCAAAATTTTATTTAATTTTAATTGATTTTAATAANTTTATATAACCCCAAATAGGGAATGCAATACCGGACGAAAAATCAATACCTGTATTTCGGTATTAAAAAATTATAATACCGGTATGCCGGTATTAAAATCGGAATTCAAAGAAATTAATTGAATCACACTTGTTTCAAAAATCTTTCATATTTTTACTGGTAATGTATAAATATTTACATTTATTTATTTTGCAATATAAATTAATAAAAATAATTCATTAAAACAAAAATTAAATTAAACATAAGGAACTTAAAAATCGCAATTCACTAAAATATATTTCAATAACAATTTTGTTGGTCTATTTTGAAGAATTTATCTCCTTTGAAACCCCCTCTTAAAAAACAAAGAGCATCCAAAGTTATGTCATCCATTCTGTATCGCAACTTATTTAAAATTACACCGGTCGTAGAAAAAGCTCTTTCGGATTCAATGCTGGCTGGGCGAACTTTTCTGTTGTTTCATCAATTCTAACCCCACTAACCTCTGAATCTATAATTTCATCTGCCGCTCTTCAGAAGCTGTGTTTTGATTCCAATGTCCCAATTGATTCACAATACCCAATTGCTGGTTACTTAGGGGTGTGACATTTTTTATTTTAAATACGTCAGGGGTAATCATAATCGTTCGACTCTTTCCTAAGCACCTCCATGACTATTGCACCTTAACCCATTTGTGTACCCATGGCGACGACCATGTTGGTACTGTACACAAAGGTGAAAAAACAATGAGCAGGTGAGCTCTATTGCTAAAACTACTCCCCATTGTATTTTCCTTTCGGGTTCTAGACTGCCGATGGAAGGTCTTACGTCATTATTCACTATGTATGCTGTTTTAGATCATTTGTGGTCCTCAATTACGGGTATTTCCTATTGTTCTCTTACAAAATTTTTCGCAGGGATCCGCCCTTATTTTTCATCTAATGATTATTATTCTATACCTCCTATAATATCCAAATTATCCTTCAAAAAATTTGAGCAGGGATTGGCCCTTATTCACAAGTTAATAAACATGTTTCCACACTTCTCATGAAAATTTGAGCAGGGATCTGCCGGTATTCCTAATCCTGAACGATCGAATATCTTAACTATTCGTGGCTTCTATAAAATTGCCTAAACCTACTTCCTCTACTGACAACAGTTCATAACTATTCTAATATTTCTCCTAACTCAGAAATATCTATGAAAATAAAAGTCCTATACCCCCTCTAACCGTTCATCTCCCTATCTATATTCCCTACCCCGATGGACTCAACTGGTGAAACATCTGCCGACTAACAGCACGTAGTGCCGCCCGTCCACAAACCTTCCCCAGTCCAGACCATCGACACATAAATATCCAGAAAAACCCAACCTAAATTATCATATTATTCAAAAAGGACAAAATAACATACGCCAAACATAAGAAGTAATTAAAAACAAATTCCGTTAAAAATTTTATTAATTCCTAAAATTGTATAACATTAGACTTAACAACAACAAAATGAATAATACCATACCAATATTAACAATTAACTTCAATTTAAAATAACCTTATCTAAATAACAAAATAAATTAACTAAATAACATTAACTAAAGTTAACTTAAATTTAAAATAACATTAGACCTAGCAAAATTTCATTACACAAAACAAAAATCAAATTTACCTCACCGCGATGGCATGGAATCGAAAATTGAGAGCATATGTTCACTGCCAGTAAATGAATTGTTGTATAACCAGTTGAGCGAGACCGTTTTTTAAATGAAATTTCACTCAGTATTTATACTGATTGAATTATACGCCTACGCATTCTCTGCTGTTATACCCAATTAGAATGCGAGGCAATTCTGATTTATTTTTGCATGCATGCATGAATGTGTGCAATTATTATTTTTTAATTTAATTAATTTAATTAATCAAAATTCTAATTTTTATTAACTTTTAAGATTTATTTTTATAAATTCTATAATTTAAATAATTTTTTGCTAATTTTAATCTAGTTTTACAAGTTTTATAATTTAAATAAGTTCAGTTAATTTTACTTTAGTTTCATTAATTTAAACAATTTGGTTTTATAAGTTTTATAATTTAAATAATTTTGTTGGTTTTATTTTTAGTTTTCATTAACCAATTTAGTTTTATAAATTTTATGGTTTATCTAATTTTACTACTTTTATTCTACATTTTATTATTTTACCAGTTTACTAGATAATGTATTTTAAATTTTAAATTTATTTATTTAGAAATTTTTCATATTATTAATTAATTTATTACCCATTATTTTATTTATTATTATTTTATTTCTTAGATGTTAGCTATTCCGAATGTGATGTTTCTCCTAATTGTGTTAGTGATTGCGACCTTTATTTTCGTTCCTTTATTTTATCACTCGGGTCTTATTTATCATCAATGTGTTATGTACTTTAATTTGTATTGATTGGTGTTTTAATTTAACTTGGTGCGATTTTTATGTTATGTATTTTTGATTCATTAAAACAAGCTCTCGATTCTCGGTTCTAGCCTAACAAATCACTCCGGGACCCGTTAAAATTGCGTCCCGCAATTCTGTTAGACATATGAATTTCCCAGATCATAGTCTATTACATTTCCATTAACCCATAAACATACTATAACAGTTTAAGACATGTTAAAATTGAATTATCAGAAAAAGGTCTAAGCTAAAATTCAAGCAGTTGCCACATACAGTGACTGGTCATAATACACATACATACTTATACCGTGTCCAAACTCAAATCAAGTCACATGCAACAATTTTATTTCTGGTTCAATTCTTCAGTTGGTTGTTTCTTCTCGTTTCTGGGTTCGATTTTCAATCTTTCGGCTGGGTTTTGTAGGCATGTTTGATTCCTGTTGTTGATTTTCATAATTAGCTCGTAATACTTACTGAAGATCATAGGATTCTCTCTATCGGCGTTTGACTGTTTTCCCATATTCTCTTTGGATTTTTAGGTTGGAATTCTGATTTTCTGGATCATTTGATGGTATATCACAGACCTTGCTCAAGGGTCTTCGGAACTTTTGTTCAACTGGGTGATTTGACACATTGATTTATCTTTTGGTTTTTCTTGGTGGTTTTGTTTACGGTATTGCTCTTATTAAGGGATTTTCTTTCTTTAATGGGTAACTCGAATTATTTTCGATTTTGATCTAAGTTCGCTTGATTTGATTAAGTTTCCAATGTCACTGGGTCTGTGACTTTCGTCTCATTTATCAGGATCTTTTACCGTTCTTTGTTTAGGGGGGTTCCAAATTAGGTATTACTTTTGGATATTCGTTTAACGCATTCTTTCCGGGTTTGCACTTTTATCTTTCTTCTGGATTTATATTCTTTCTTCTCATTTTGGCTTCTGTTCTCCTTTACCACTGTGAGGGTTCAAATTTAGTATTTTCCCAACTGATTCCTTGATCCATTTCTATTTTAATTACTTATACATCGATCCTTTGCCTACATTATACATCAATTTTTACATATGTACACTTCCTATTTGCTATTTTCATCTACACTTCTTCTTTAATTTCCACTTCACTCTTTATACCCTCAGTTTCCTTTACTTGGCCGTCATCATTTTGTGTATTCTGCCATTTCTCTGCATTTCTCTTGCTTATTCATTATTTCGTTGATTCTTAATTCGGCTGACCTTGCTTCTTCGTTTAGTCTGAGTATCGTTGTTTTTTGTACTTCAGTTTCTTTGTTTTGTTTTCGGCAACTTGTCCCCATATCATTATCAATTCATCCTGTCTCTTTTCTTTCATCACAAATTCTTTTATTATGTTATCTTGTTCTATACATTGTCTTCTCAATTCTTCGGATACGTTGAGTTTTACATGTTTCTTCCCTTCTACGTACGGTTGTCGACTGTTATTTTATTGACATCAGAGGTTGACAATTTTTTCTCTCTGACTGTTGAATTCTTTTCTCAGTGCGTATTTGCTTGGTTGGTTCTGCGGTACTTCTCCGTGATTGATTTTTCTCTGGATTTCACCTTCGGACAGTTGTTAATTACGTGTCCTGTTCTTTTACATTCGTTTTTACACCTTTTTATACGACGACATTTCTTTTCGCAATGCCTCATTCTCTGACAATTCCAACCCATCATATTCAAAGAACAATTACGCTCATTGTGTCCTCGCTGCTAGCCTTGGTTACGATACTGTTTTACTTTATTTTCGATATTTGGTTCAATCTCACTTTCATTTTTTACCGTTCTTCTGTCACGATGTTTTCATTATTTTCACCAATTCGATTCTCGTGGACTTCGTTGGTCCTCGATTTGTGGCAATATCTCTTCTCTTGGATTGCTGTAATATCAGCCTAATTTTCCGTATTTTTATAATTTCTCCGATTGTTCCCAATGATTCTGATATTTTGATGGTCCAATGTTACATTTTCTATTCTTTCGATTGTTTCATTTTCCACTCTTGAGTCCAGAGTTCTTTGTAATTCCCGTTTGTTGCTCGGTACCACTTTCATCATATTGATTTGTATTACTTTTCTTTGTTGTCTTTCACACATTTCTTCTATCTTTTCCCTCTGGCTGTCAATGATATCAACTCTCAACAGTTCTTCCTTTCTCCTCCTCCAATACTCTTTTTCTCTTTTTGCCTGAAGTTCTTTTCGTCTACTCCATCTCTCTTCTGCTTCTCGTGCCTTTGTGATCTGTATGGTGTTTCATCCTTGTTGTTGTTTAGTTGGGTTGTTTTCAATTTGTGATCTACTTCCAACTTATTGTAATACATTTATTCTTGGAGGTTGCTTTCTTTCTATTTCGTATTGATACTCGATTATGTTACTGCATAGTTTCGTAAGGATGGTTGTCTGATTTTGCATCTCAGCTAGCTTGTTCGCTCATATATCCATATTATCTCTCCATCGTTGGTTTCTTTCTTTAGTTAGGTTTCAGTGTCTTTTACTAGTTCTGCTTTTACATTATTTCCTCTTTCATGAAGTTCCACTGGCGTTTTAAACTTTTCGACTGGCTGTTTTACAATTCCTTTTACCACTCTATTTTGAGGGTCAACTTTCCGTTTTTGAGATGCCGCTTTGATTTCTCCTTTTCACTCTCTTACGTTTGCTTGAATTTGATTGTTCGTTTCCCTTTCTTTACAGCTTTCATTTCTTATTCGTTTGACATACTTGGTTCTTTTATCGATTGGCTTAATGATTTGGTGATGAATTCTGGTTGATTTTTGATACTTGGCTGTTATCCTGATTGATTGATTTACCTTACTAGAAAAATATCACTCCTCCTTACCGTTTATTATCTTTATAAATTATAATTTATATATTATATAACATAATTGCAATATTTTTGTTTTGATTTCCTTGGGCATCTCTTAATATTTGTTCCCTCGTTCCCTTAGTTTACAACTTTATTCTCATGTTCTACTTAATTTTCTCGATCCTTATTTATTTTAATTCGTGTTCTTTTTCCTCGTTTCTATGGTTTTCTTGGCTTTGAATGACTATCTCTCTATCTATTAACTTGTATTACCTCTTAGTTTTTCTTCATTACTATGGTACTTGTTCTGTTCTCGGTTGTTTCCAGTTTTAATCATTTCTTGAGTTTACTATAGCGGTTACCCTTTATATTTCCTCCTTTCATTAATTACTATTGTCATCATTGCCGTTTTTCTTGACTTAGTTCATTGTTTTACTTAACGGTTTCTCTTCTTAAGTTTGAAACTATATTCGCAATTGTACTTGTATTGCCTCTCATCTGTACTTGACTCATTCCTTGTCATTTCTATAACTCATTCTTAACTAGAATTTCCATTATTCTTCTTATATTCTCATTCATTCTCTCTTACCAGATTATCTAATATCAATCCATCAATTTCTTGTCATTTCTACTGAGATTTCATTTATTTTCCGTTATATACCTACCCAAAATTTTACCAATCTTATCATTCCTTAACTTGCCACTCTTTACCTTACAAATTTCTAACTCGTTCGTTTCTGCATTCAAAACAATCATATGGAACAAAATTCTTATCCCATTGGTCTCCGCTTTCCAGACTTATTAAAATTCTAATTTCTCCGTTTCTACTTTCGAAGCCTTAAAAGTTATTATCTAGTCTATTTATACCCTCGAAATTTTCAAATGGTGTACCATTCCTATATCGTGGGTTGTAATGAACCTTAATCCCAAACTTTCGTCGATGTTAAATTATCTATGTGGGGTAGTAATAATTATCTATATGGTCGTATGAATTATCTATATTTATCAATTATAATATCGATGGGTCGTTGTCTGTTGCTGCTAATTACCCCTCCTCCTTTTCCTAGTATACTCTTGCGCAATTTCGCCATTTTACTTATCCTTTTATATCTAATTCACCTATTACTCTTTACTCGGTTCTACTCTGGAACCAACAAAAATCATTTTCCCGGTTTAAACCAAAAATTCTGTAGAGTTTATCTACCTCACTGGGATCATTTTAATTATTTAATTATTTTCTTCCTTTTGTTAATCATTTATTCTCACTTATTCTTTATTTTCGCTATCTTTTAATTCATTTTCCTTTCCTGTTTTTCTCTCTCACTAAAATTTTATTATCATCTTCCACGAGCTCGTTTATCCCTCTCTCAATTCAAATTCCCGTATCTAGGTTTAATTCGTTTCTAGCTAGCTTTAATATTCTATCTCACTATTAGCTTAATGCTATTTCACGGTAGGCATAATGCCTTCTCACTGGTAGCAATAAATGCTATCTCACTATAATTCTAGGCCTTTACGACTGGCTGGCTTTTTCAACAGCTCAATCTTCATTATCCTGACCGACTGGACCTTTCACAACTCGGTCTTAATAATCCCTAACATGCATGTTTTATTCTCCATTTCTCTGTTTGTCCTAGGCTCACTATTTTTGTTGTCTTTACTTTAGTCACTGTGCACTTTCTAAACGTTTATCCCCCTGCATGCCTGTTTTTTACTGCTTTTACTGGTTTTCCCCACTCCCCTGACTCCGGATTCGCATCTATTATTCGCATCTGTTATTCACATCTATTATTCGCATCTATTATTCGCATCAATTATTCGCATCAATTATTCGCATCTATTATTCGCATCTATTATTCGCATCTATTATTCGCATCTATTATTCGTTTTCCTTTGACTATCTTTGTCCCCTATTATTCTACCTACCGGTTATCGTATCAATTTGGTCTTTAAGCTCTAATTGTTTCTATTTACTTCGCTTTGTCTTTTTTCCATTTACTTGGTCTTCATTTTTATTTCTCCTGCATGCTTCTTTTTACTACTCTTCCAGGTTTTCCCCACTCTCCTGACTCTGGATGCGAAACACTCGCACTGGTCGATCTCCGATCGTGTGGTGATCAGTCACACGCAGAGATGTTCCAGTATATGCGATGGGCCCTGTTCCACATCTTTCGTCAGGACAGTTGGTACTTTCCTGGGCCTTATCCGCACTACGCTGAGCGTAGCTCATAGGTTGTAGATTTCCAAAATCCTAATAGACAATGTTTTCCTTATTCCCTTGCTCTCAATTTTCGTAATACTTTATTCTCATTTTTACGTCGTGCTCTTAATCTACTTATCTCGATTACTCTTGGTCCTTCTTCATTATTCTAAATATATCCACTTTTCTTGTCTGGTTAACGTTTTATTGCTATCGCTTTTACTCTCACCGCTTCAGTTGACTTGTTTCTCGTTAATATGCTCACTATTTCCTCAGGCAGATCCCTCTCGCATCACTCGTTAATTTTTGTTTATCCATTTTATTCGTTACCCTTCTATTCGTTAATGGTTTATTTACGAAACATCCCTGCTCAATTTTGTAATTTATCCCGCTTCCGTATTTGTATGTTTTCCCGCACTTTGATTCTTTACGTTCCCCCTTAATTTTTTTTTCCCAATGTTTTCCGTTATTTTTCCGTTTCCGCGCTTTATTCATTGATTTTTGTGTTGACGCCTATTGTTGTGCAAATCGTTATATATTTTGTTTTTAACTTATTCCCGTATCTGTATACTACTTAACTTTGGCTCTTAACCTTGCATATTTGTTTATTTGTTCATTACGTCATTTTATTGTTCATCTATATATACTTATACATATACACGCATATACTTATACATATACCCTTATCCATAAACATATATTCATATACACATATCCACCTATATCCGGATATCTACATCTATACGCATTTCTCCCTAGCTGTTCCTGGAGTGGTTGATATTATTGCATTTATCATTTCTGAATTTATTCAAATTTATTATTCAAATTTCCACAATTGCAACTTCTTGTTTCGTAATAAAAGTAGATAGTCCGTTCATTTTCCATTATTGTAACAAATTTATTCAAATTTTAACAATTGTAACTTTTGGTTTCGTAATAAAAGTAGACAGTCCGTTCGTTTTTCATTATTGTAACTTTTTGTTCCATCGTAAAAGTAGGCAGTATGTTCGTTTTCCATAACTAAAACTTTTGTTCAATGTTTCTAATTGGTCTCATTTTTGTTAGTGTCTCTTGTTATTTTAATTTTCCGTGTCATGATGTTAAGCTTTCACTTTTGTTCTATTATATTGTATCGTGTTTCATTTTATATTTGTTGTTTCTCGTAATTTTGATTTTTCATTCAAATGTCTTTACCCTTGCTTTCTTTCTGTGAATTTGTTACTTGTTGTTTTCTGTTTGTTCATGTCGTTTTGTGTTTTCCTTGTCATTTTTATTGTATTTATTTGTTCATATTCTATTTTGTTATATGTGTGCTCTTCATTTTCTGTCAATCATGTTTTTGTATAATTTTTCCCGATTGTTCCTATTATTGCTCATATCCATTTTGACTTTCATCTTGATCTCCCGTTTGTTGTTATCTTAGTTTGATCTCATTTTTCCTCCGCGTCTTCGCCAAATGTCGTCCTCGACATTCATTATTTGATTTATTTATTATCTTGTGTTCTCTCGGTTCTCAGTATTTTGTTCTCGTGTCCTCTCTACCATATTCGCCAAACGCCCATTTTCTCTGATTAATTTTCCTTACTCTTAAATAAGTGTAGATTTTAATATTTTTGATTTTTCGCATTATTTTATCTTTGTTTATGGTGATCGGTCCTCTACTTTTATTATATATCATTTTGGTTGGGGTGTATACACCGATATATGCAATTATTTATATACGATTAGTCCTCTTTTTGGCACCCAGTTCTGCCATTACCGTCTCTTTTCAATGTTATGACCCTGCTGGTAGTTCGTTGTTTTTCCTCCTTTACGCAAAATACGGATACGGTGTTCTTCTGATCATTCCACCTCCCTCTCAGAATATTTTACTCATCATCTTATAACAATTTTTTATGAATACTATGCTGGATTCGTTTAACTATTTGTACTTCATCTTTAGCTCCCTGCATTTTCCTTTACCCGTTTCCTTTTTACGTCTGATATTATCCGTTACATTCTGACCATATCTTTTTCTCCTTGATTTCCTCAGCTATTCTTAGTAGTTCATTTCTTGCATTTGGCTTTATCATTAGAGTTGTTCTATTTCTTTTCACTTTGGTTCAATTTTTCCTCTCTGGTCCTTGATTATTGTCTCACGAACAAATTCATTGTTCAAATTTTCGATTAGATTGTTCCTCCATGAGATTCCTTGCTTCTGTATAGCTAATGTTATTTACGATAATATGACGCTTTTCTGCTTCCATATTTCTCCTGTGGTGGTATTGGGATTGATTTCCACTGTGATCCGTTTCATTCTATTAATTCACCTACATTGATTCCTAATCTTTTATCTGATATTTATTTCAATTTCGGGTTCTAGACTGCCGATGGAAGGTCTTACGTCATTATTCACTATGTATGCTGTTTTAGATCATTTGTGGTCCTCAATTACGGGTATTTCCTATTGTTCTCTTACAAAATTTTTCGCAGGGATCCGCCCTTATTTTTCATCTAATGATTATTATTCTATACCTCCTATAATATCCAAATTATCCTTCAAAAAATTTGAGCAGGGATTGGCCCTTATTCACAAGTTAATAAACATGTTTCCACACTTCTCATGAAAATTTGAGCAGGGATCTGCCGGTATTCCTAATCTTGAACGATCGAATATCTTAACTATTCGTGGCTTCTATAAAATTGCCTAAACCTACTTCCTCTACTGACAACAGTTCATAACTATTCTAATATTTCTCCTAACTCAGAAATATCTATGAAAATAAAAGTCCTATACTTTCTAACTCTAAATAGGGCCCTAAACTATCGCAAATTGATTTTACCCCCTCTAACCGTTCATCTCCCTATCTATATTCCCTACCCGATGGACTCAACTGGTGAAACATCTGCCGACTAACAGCACGTAGTGCCGCCCGTCCACAAACCTTCCCCAGTCCAGACCATCGACACATAAATATCCAGAAAAACCCAACCTAAATTATCATATTATTCAAAAAGGACAAAATAACATACGCCAAACATAAGAAGTAATTAAAAACAAATTCCGTTAAAAATTTTATTAATTCCTAAAATTGTATAACATTAGACTTAACAACAACAAAATGAATAATACCATACCAATATTAACAATTAACTTCAATTTAAAATAACCTTATCTAAATAACAAAATAAATTAACTAAATAACATTAACTAAAGTTAACTTAAATTTAAAATAACATTAGACCTAGCAAAATTTCATTACACAAAACAAAAATCAAATTTACCTCACCGCGATGGCATGGAATCGAAAATTGAGAGCATATGTTCACTGCCAGTAAATGAATTGTTGTATAACCAGTTGAGCGAGACCGTTTTTTAAATGAAATTTCACTCAGTATTTATACTGATTGAATTATACGCCTACGCATTCTCTGCTGTTATACCCAATTAGAATGCGAGGCAATTCTGATTTATTTTTGCATGCATGCATGAATGTGTGCAATTATTATTTTTTAATTTAATTAATTTAATTAATCAAAATTCTAATTTTTATTAACTTTTAAGATTTATTTTTATAAATTCTATAATTTAAATAGTTTTTTGCTAATTTTAATTTAGTTTTACAAGTTTTATAATTTAAATAAGTTCAGTTAATTTTACTTTAGTTTCATTAATTTAAACAATTTGGTTTTATAAGTTTTATAATTTAAATAATTTTGTTGGTTTTATTTTTAGTTTTCATTGACCAATTTAGTTTTATAAATTTTATGGTTTATCTAATTTTACTACTTTTATTCTACTTTTTATTATTTTACCAGTTTACTAGATAATTTATTTTAAATTTTAAATTTATTTATTTAGAAATTTTTCATATTATTAATTAATTTATTACCCATTATTTTATTTATTATTATTTTATTTCTTAGTTGTTAGCTATTCCGAATGTGATGTTTCTCCTAATTGTGTTAGTGATTGCGACCTTTATTTTCGTTCCTTTATTTTATCACCCGGGTCTTATTTATCATCAATGTGTTATGTACTTTAATTTGTATTGATTGGTGTTTTAATTTAACTTGGTGCGATTTTTATGTTATGTATTTTTGATTCATTAAAACAAGCTCTCGATTCTCGGTTCTAGCCTAACACAATAGTGTATTGAGAATACTTGGTTTTGATGCACGTGGAAAATATAAATTTATTAGATTTGTATTGTTTTTGTGGCCACTTTTTGACTATTATTTTCAAGAGCTTTATGCAGATAGCAAATTAGATCAGACAATTCCGTTCTTCTAGTAAGTACGCGTTCTTTCAAAGCACTAAAAAGTTCTTCGCTCAGTGATGACTTAATGTCACTTAACCTATATAATATAAATTTGGTCGTCGTATCTGCAGAAGGTCAGTTGGCGTCTTCAGTAAAATTTATACCTATTTTTAAATCTATATCTAATTTTTGAATGCTTAATTTTAATTTGTGAAAACGCTCAAGCATTGCTAATAGCGTATTCCATCTAGTCTTTGAAATCTATAAATTAAGCAATATTGGTGAACGTTTAAATATTTTCACAAGTGGACCAAGCTGATTATGTGTTATGTCTGTACCTCGTCCCTGTATTTTGTAATCCATTACTAATCCATCTTCATATGAATAAACATCTCCTTCGACTGTATCATAATTATTGGATTCTTCGGTTTCGGATTATGAATCAATGTAAATTGACTCATTCGGACTGCCGTTTCTATTTTCAGTTGTATCTTTTTATAATGAACATCTACGACTGCAATTTGTATCGCATGAACCAAACACAATTGCTGAGCAGTCGATACAAATATGCCTACTTTCTGCAAAACTGCAGCACCATCATTTGTTAAACAAACGATATTCTTCTCGAATGACAAACCAAACTGATTATATTTGTCAACTAAAACTGAAACACATTTTGATGCTGATCCCCAACAAATTAATAAGCCATGTAGTTGGTGTACACAATAACTATTATTAAAAGCAACTTTCTTCCACGAAACTGTAGGCTAGGGTAAATTATAAGAAATATATATAATAAACACACTGACTAGAACGAATGTTTTACATGTTTTGCTCTAGGGCAGAGACGGCCAACCCGCGGCCCACCTTGAATATTTTACCGAGCTGCGAGATTCATCCAACTTTTATAGAATATATTTATTTTATAATGGCCAGGATAATTTAAACATTCTAATTATATCAATAAACAAACATTTTTCATTGTATTAATGCACTTGAAAACGGCTGCCGACTGAAATACATGACAATCACGTGCTCTCAAAATAAAACTTTATGTTTGGTTGTTCCTTTCAATGAATGCACCGACGTGAATCCTTGAACAGGGTAGTATTGGGTTGGTGCTAGTAAAGAGGGAACTAGTCCTTCCAGCTCAAACACCCGACACCCTAGACCTTAAAATTCCATCCAACACTCACTAACGTTCAGTTGGGTATGTTTGAGTAAGAAGGTATCTAGAATTTGAATTGAAAGGACTACTTCCCTCACTACTCTATAAAACTATAAAATCTGTAAATTTCAAAAATAATAGATATTGAAAGTGTAATAAAATGAGAAATATTCACACCCCAGATGGCTCAGTGGGAATATATTCAACAAACATCAATAATAAACACGTTTCAAATCCCAAGTAAAACTATTTTTTTTATAAACTATTTTTAATGTTTCTGTTTTAATAACTATTTTTATTGTAGTGTGGTATTAATATATTTTTGTGTGTATTAGTATTTTTTAAGTTAATTAACTTACAAAAAAATATGAAAAAATAAGTTATAAAAGCATAAAAATAACTTATAAACTATTTTCAATGTTTCTGTTTTTAATATAACAACTATTTTAAATAAATAGTGTGTGTGTATTAATATATTTTTGTGTCTGTTAGTATTTTTTAAGTTAATTTAAAAATAATTATGAACAAATAATATATTGAAACGGATGTGGTGGCGAACCGGGAAGCATTGCCACAAGTCTTTCCAGCACAGTTGGACTCGATCCCTGAATTGTTCGAATTTCTTTCGGATATCTTTCTTACGATCATATTTCGTCATTTTCATGACAATAGTTTCTTTAAAAATACATTTATAAAAATTTTCAACGATAATTTTTTTTCAAAAAATTGTCTAAAATAGAGTTGTTATAGAAACGTATATCAGCGGTGCATTTCTATGAAGTTTGTATTAAGTTTTGTACTATATGTTGTGTTTGCGTGCAGTTTTTAATTTTTCTATCACTTTTTCTATTTCTATTGATTAATTGTCGATGCTCGCGTCTATGTGCGCTTTGTACACCAAACACCACTGAGAACCATTTCCTATAATATAACAAAAAATCAATAATCTTACATTATAGAAACATACATACTTACTTTGATTTCACGTTGATGTTCTCATTTATAGCTCAATGAGATGCATCTTATATTATAGAAATCTGAAAAGTGGAAGGAAAATTAAAAAATGCACACAAGCACAACACATAATAAAAAACACATACGAACTTTTGATTCGTAAAATTGTAACGATGAGATAAGTTTCTATAATAATTCTATTTTAGACAATTTCTAGAAAAAAAAAGATCTTTGAAAATTTTTTAAATTATATTTTTAATGAAAATATCAAGAGCAGATGAATTTGGTTCAAAATCTTTTTACTCCAGATTTGATTTCCTTTAAGAATCCCCTCATATTGAGCTCAGAAAAAAAATTACGAAAATTAAAATAATTATTCTAATCAGCAATTTTTCCCAAAATGTTTTAAAAAAATACATTGATTTATTTATTTAATTAATTATAATTAAAAATATATCGGACTCACATTTTTTCGAAATAATTCCAAAATACTTTAATAAAAGACATAAAATTCCTAAAAAAGCCTGAAAATTAATTAAAAATAATTTATAATTATATTGTTGATTAAAAGTAATATTTAAGAACTTGAATAATGATCTCATATCCATATGGATCAAAATTCAAGTTTTAAAATTTACTTTAAATTTAATATCTTACCTGAAAACCATTTCTCAAATGGCTAAAATAAATTTCATGATGAGCAATTCATACGTAAAAAAATTACTGACAACTTTGAAAATTCATCAGTAGTAAATTGGTGAGTGAGCAATTACTCTACACGCAAACCACCACTATAGAGAATGTATCTCAGTGGTGTTTGGTGTACTGGTTTTGGAGGTTTTTGTGTGCGGACACAGACGCGGAGAATTGTGAATAAGATTATGAGTTATTTTGAGTTTTGGTTGGATGTTTTCGATTTGTTAGTTTTGTTTTCGAGTTGGATTTTTGTTGGATCGATTTTTGATGGTATCGGTTTGAGATTGTTAGAGTGAGTTTTCTGATCGAGTTGAATTTTGAGTTGTTTTCGAATTTTTGAATTCCTGTGTTTTGACAAGTGTGTAACGAGTATTAAGAATCAATTTGAACAAAGTGGTCCTCCACTAGCAAATGAGGCAGATATTGAGAAATTACAAGTCAAGAAAATCACCGCAGCTAATGATACAGGTTTCACTTGTCTGTCAGATTATGAGGTGGCCGATGAAGTGTACGAGTTGCTCCGTCGAGAAACGTGGACGATTATACTAAGCACCAAGCTTCAAAGGACGATTAAACATGGTAGCAGAGCGTGGTTCCCTTCAGGGGCTACGCACCAATCTTTCAGTGGAGACAGCCCTAGCTGATCAAATTTGAAAATTTTATTTGCATGTCATTTAAATTTTATTTGCATTTCTGTAAAATTAATCATCCTCCCTTCCCTATCGAGCGTGGGAAAGTGCTGCTATGGGCCCCAGCACTCTTTTAAAGGGGGAATCCAGGAAAACAGTGTAAAGAAAAAGAAAATAAAAAGCTCAGCGTTTTTGCGAGCTAAGTCAAGGGTGAGGGCGAGCGGGGTAATGAGTTTTGCGTTTCCATTGAAAAGTAGGAATCAAATATTTGTCTAAACTCTTGCTGGTAAGACAATTACTCTTGAAGTTGAATTGAATGACACGATTGAAAAGGTAAAAGGAAAAATTCAAGACAAAGAAGGAATTCCGGTAAATTATCAAATGTTAGTCTACGCAGGAAAGCAATTAGAAAATAAAAGAATATTGAACGATTATAGCATACAAGTAGGTTCGACACTTCATTTGTCACTCAGGCTGTGCGGTGGCAATGACGAAGAGATTTTAGAAGAAGGACTGTGGAAAAAGAGAATGAAAAAAGGAAAATTAACGAGATTGAGAAACAAGATTCTCAATGATATAAAGGGAAGGAAGTTAGCGAATGGTTGGCGGAATATGAAGATCAAAAGGAGAGTCTAGATGAAGAATTAGGGGATCTGAGAACGATCAGTAAAAAATTGCAAAGATTGGGCATCACTGCAATCTTAGATAAAGACCTGCAAGAGATCGAGGAAAAACATCAAATAATTGGGGCACTGATGGAAAGAAAAGCAAATCAATCTTTTATGGAAAAGAAAGAAAATGTAAATGATGATACAATCAAGAAAAATAATTCAGTGCATAAAAGAAAACTGGAAAATCTACAGAAAATTACAATACCTGTCTTTGAAGGCAAGATGAAAGAGTACGAACCATGGAAAGCAGCTTTTACGGCGTGTGTTGACGAAGCGGAAGGTGATGAGGTTGAAAAGATCTTTCACCTGCACAAGTACCTTCACGGAGAGCCATTAAAGTTAATTGAAAATCTAGGATATTCGGCAGAGGCCTATCAAATGGCAAAAGGGAAGTTGGATAGGCAATATGGTGGGGATGAAAGGATATATTTATCAATGTTAGAGGAGATGGACAAGTTCAGGCCGATTCGAGAAGGAGATTTGAAGGATCTAGACTTATTTGTTGGATTATTAGAAACAGTCACCGTGCGATTTAAAGCCACTGGGAAAGAATCTGAGTTAAAGACTGGATGTCTTTTTCAAAAGTGTTTGGGTAAGTTAACAACGAATCTTGTGTATAAATGGAAGTAAGACAAAATTGAAAAGGAATTGCGGAAGACGATAGAGGATTTGAGAAGATGGATACAACAAGAAGCGGAGATCCTAAGGTCCACTAACGAGGTCATGTATGGGACTCAACCATGCACCAGGACTTATGATGGGCCAAGAGTAGAAGGTGTGTCTAGAGGAAAAGAAAGCTTTAATCCAGGAGGTCGGACGCATTTTACGGGGCAACCAAATGGCAGAGTTAAAAGTGGAACGGTCATACAGGCGAATAACTCTAACGGCTATAGATCAGAGTTGTACAATTTGGTGGTCAACATTACCTAGACCAATGTGACAAGTTCAAGCAACTCACAATTTCAGAAAGGAAGAAAGTCATCGAAGAAAAGAAACTGTATAGGAATTGCTTCAAAAGAAATCACATGGCCAAGGAATGTCGTAAAGAATCTTTCTGCAAGGTTACCGGATGTAAGCAAAGACACAACGAATTATTAAATGAAAACACATCAATGAGGACTGTTCAGAGTTATTTTGCGGGAACTGAAATGTTAAATGACGAGTTACGTGCATTTCGGGGAATTGAGGACACGCAACTCGACAGGAGTAAGACTATCATGCATAAAATTGTTGCTATGATTACAAGTAAAATATTTCTTCACATTCTTAAGTTGTAACCGTCTTTCATGTTCTATAATCATTAAGTGTTTAGTTTTTGTAAAGTAAAGAAGTTCATTATTATTTTATTTATAATTATCGAACTCTTGTGCTAGCTTAAAAATATTTGGTATTTGTTAGGGATATTTAAATAATTAATTTATAAATAAAATATATATTGTATTATAAGTAAAAGTATAATAATTATAAATGCTGGCACGAATAATTAGCATTATTATTTAATTAATTAATTCGCCATTTAAATCGGGTGTTTAAATAATACCAGATTTAGGCAATAATTTGTATTTTAATTTAATAAATATTTGCAGATTACTAATTGGTTATATTAACAGTATTTATTAAAAATATTGTGTGAAATATTGTGTATATATCAAAACGGAATCAAATATCATTGAGTAAATTATTTTTAATTTCATTTTTAATTTATTTTAATTTAGTCTTTTATTAACCCTTTCGCACCGACTTTCCGCTAATGACACTATGCTAAATTTATATATTGGAACTTGTTAATATTGACCTAAATATGAAATATTCTCATTTTTGTAATCGTGGCGCTTCTGAATATCCTAGAAAGTCCTGGGATAATAATAAACTTTAACACCTCAAATTGCTTTGAAAATATCCCAGTAGGATCATGATGAAAGTTTCTGGGACGTATTGTCCCAATAGAGGCGAAAGGGTTAAGGACTTTCTATCCATTATGTCTGATAAGAATAAAAAAAGAAAATTTGAAGATGAAAACAGACAATTTCAAATTGAATGGGAAAATTTATATTTTTACACGCAGGTGAAAGAAAACACTATATGTTTAATTTGTCGTCAATCTACCTCAATATTAAAATCATATAATTTGAGACGACATTTTGAACAAAAACATGATGATTATAAAAAATATACTAAAGACGAACGATTCTAGATTCTAGTCAAGTATTTGATGGGGTGAAATATTTGTAGAAAATAATGATTTTAGTGAATTTGATCTTTGAGAGTTCTTATTATGAAATAGCTACTAAATTATTTCAATGGAAAAATGTCTGTAACAGTTAAATAAAATTCATATTTTTTGAAGAATATTTTTTATGGGTTTTAAGAGGATTAAATTAAATGGCTCAAGTGGTTGAATTTTAAGGGATGTAGACGGTTGGATTTAGTAGGGGATCGGTTTAGATTGGAATATATGATTTTTAAGATGGATATAGTTGGCTGGATGTTATATTACGTAATAGCCACGCGAATGGTCAGTTACCAACAGTGTGTGTATTACATAATCGTAATACCTCCCCCCTTGTATCTAACCGGCTCACATCCTTCTACTCATATTCGTCATGTTCCTGTTGGAAATACTACAAACGAAACTGATGGTTCCTTTTTTATGACTCCAAGAGATCCTGATAACTTCAATAGTGTTTTTGGCCAACTAATATCAAATTTATTGGGTGGATGCTGCCACAGGATTTTAGATCCGATTCGTCAGATTACATATTTTTAGATCAAAGTTTTGACAAGTGTGTAACGAGTATTAAGAATCAATTTGAACAAAGTGGTCCTCCACTAGCAAATGAGGCAGATATTGAGAAATTACAAGTCAAGAAAATCACCGCAGCTAATGATACAGGTTTCATTTGTCTGTCAGATTATGAGGTGGCCGATGAAGTGTATGAGTTGCTCCGTCGAGAAACGCGGACGATTATACTAAGAACCAAGCTTCAAAGGACGATTAAACATCTATGGTGTAAAATGCCTAAATAGCAAATTTATAAATAAATAAGTAAAATTACTTGGGGAAAATCGTCATGACATTTAAGGGAACTTGGAAAAAAAGTGAAGTAAAAGAAATGAAAAATGAGAAAGATAAATCAAATAAAATATAACAAACAAGAAATTAAAACAATGTCATTTTAATTAAAAAGTACAAACGAAGGAAGAATTTCAAAATTTAGAAAAATAAAAATATGGGAAAATCTGTATCTTGACACAAATAGCGACATGGCAGCAAAAGTCGGCACAACACGAAAAGAGAAAAACAGGACATATTTCGATATTTGTCAGAGATAAGGCTGAAGTAACGGGGAATACAGCTGAAAAATTAAAATGGAAAACAAAATGATTTCAAGTACGGCAAATGAGGCAAGCTATAAAAGGGAAGACAAAATTATAGACAAAAGGAGAGACAAAACTAGAGTTAGAAAAGACACAACGAGAAAAGAAAAACGAGAGCTAAATTTAGAGAGTTCAAAAGAGGAATCAAAGGGAGAATTAAAAGGAGCAATTAAAGGAAGAATTAAACCGAGTTCAGAACAGAGTGAAACGAAAAGTGACTAGAATCTTTTGTAAAATTAAATATAAAGTGGAAATGGAGTAAATAAATTTGTGGTCAAAGCAAATAGAACAATCGATCAACGTACCCTGTGATTGAGTGGTTGACGGCTAGTGATTATTGTTGTGGTTACAGAAAGAGCTATTCTTCACGTAATGTCGCAATAAGGTTTGTGTGATTAATTGGTCTAGAGTTAATTGGTTGTAATTGGAATTTGTGCGATCTAGTGTGAATATTAATAAAGCTTATTGTGTTTGAGACTATTAATTTGTGATTTAATAAAACACGCTTTGGAGTCAGAGTAAAAGTTTAAATTTACAAACATTGTCACCAACCAATAACCCAATAAATATATACATATATATATTATATAATATATATATATATATATATATATATATATATATATATATATATATATATATATATATATATATATATATATATATATAATTATATATTAATAAGTTAAAAATGGTTGTATTTTATATAAGATTTAACAGATAGTAAGATTAAGTTTGAAAGATTTGAGTGAAATATACTTGATGATATCTTATATTTATAGTTTAATAAAATAACCGCTATTGTTATCGGTGATACGGCACCGCTGTGCATGCAAATATTTCTTAGCATTTTACAATTTTCACTGGATTCCTCGGTGGAAAAGTTCCACCAGGACGTGTCCGATATATGGCTGAGACGGCCAAACTATCAGACCGAGCAGAAGGTAAGTGTGTTGTTGCAGACAGATGGAATCGACTTGCAGACAACGTGCGTAAGCCTCATTAGCAGATTGAATCATTGGAAAAATCGACGACAGATGATCAAAGAGGATCAAATTCTTAATAAACATTCAAAAAACCGCAGGAATTTTATATAAAATTATATGTCAAATGAAAAGCTCAGTTAAACTTTAATCAAATAAAATGATAATTTATCGTGACTAGGCAACAGGCCATGCGATAACTGATAATAAGTGATCCAAACTCGATGTATTTCACTATTAATGTTCCAATATGTGCTGAAAATTTTAAAACATAAAATAAGAGCAAGTTGCATAATTTTTAAAAAATATTCATTGTGATTAAGTCCGAAATTCTGATGATGAATCTAGACAAAAAATGGGGACACGTTTTTGATTGCAAAATAAAGACAGATATCAAATACAATATTAGAGCCCCTCCACATTATTACACCTCCATATAATAAATATTTTTTTCCATTAAAGTATCTAATAAGTATTGCTTGTGGTTTATTTTAAGTTTTTTTTGAGATTTTGTTTGATTATGCCAATTAATTCATTTTTTAATCTAAATAATTTCAAATATCATCCGGTATTTACTGAAATACTCAAAATTTTAGATTGAATGAATAATATTCCGTGAATTATTGAAGCATAATTATGTTATGTGATGAATAAAAAGCCAAAGAATTTATCTCCAAGTACGTTTATAAAATTTCATTTTTTATTTCAAAATTTGCTAAATTTTTGTAGTTTTTTATTTTATTGTTTTCATAGCGGCCAATTTATTTCCTTCCATTGAAAGATGTCAAAAATGTGAAATTTGTACGAATGCGATTATTGAGATAAATTCATTGTGGAAAATTTCTTAAAATTTACTTAAAATTTAAAAATTTTGAGAAATAATTATAAAAATATTAAATGTGATTTCTGATTACAATCAATATTTATTATTAAGTGAATTATTAAATAATTATTATTGAAATTCCTCAAATAAATTAATAATTTAATTAACACGTTAGCTGCCATGAGACTTGCATGTCGTGTCTCACTTACCCCATTATATTTAGCCGCGTGGACCGCCATACGTGTAATAATAATAATAATAATAATAATAATAATAATAATAATAATAATAATAATAATAATAATAATAATAATAATAATAATAATAATAATAATACAAGTAATATTAGTCGAACAACTGAATTAGCCCAGGAGTACAATTTTTATTAACATTGTGGCATCTAACGTAGTAAAAGTTAGCAGCTAAATGATATCTCATTGAAATAGAATTTATTGTTTTAATGGACTCAATAAATGGCAGTCGCTCCTTGGCTAATAATATGAATTGGAATTCTCAATTGCCATTTATATTGCCAATCTGATTTCAGTTAATATTTTGTTTAGGTGTTGAAAATCTGAGGCTGCATTTTAGTTTGGATAAAATTGTGGATATGAACAAAATATTTGAGGTCAAATATGAGGAATATAAAGAATATCTAGGAGGACCCGCGATAATAGAGCTGACAATGATGGGCAGCAATACCAAGCAATTTTTTGGGGAATTGAAATGGACTGGAAGGATAAACAATGAGAAATGTGCTGGCCTTGATATGGTAATACTTACAAATTTTTGTTTTTATATCAATTTTTATTGAATAGGAAACTGATTTTGATTTTGGAATGGATGGAATTATCAATGAATATCATAAATTTGAATGCATGAAGAAACACGGATTGATCACAGTTTTGTCCAATGTCAATTTATGTTAGAGAATTATTTGAATGGCTTAGCTATGAATTATTTGTTCAGATAATTATGACAAAAATGTTCCTATGTTACCCTCTGGAATCATAGATCCCGATAAATATTTGAAATGCGGGGAGGCAGGTGATGATAAATACTTAAAGGCGCGCCAAATAAAGAAAGGTGAAATAGTAACAGTCAAGCTATTAGATAGACAAGTTAAGCTGAAAGGAATATTAAAATGGTTTGGCTCAATGAATAATGTTCCCGTCTGTGCTGTGGAATTGGTAATTGTGCAATTGATAATAATATTATTTAATATTTATTTATTCATTTCACAGTCGGAAGAGCATGAAAATGGAACAAATGGCCGATTTTGGAGGACGCAATTGTTTGAATGCCCAGCTAAGCGAGCAATAGCTGCACTGACAGAGAATTTATCTCCAAGTACGTTTATAAAATTTCATTTTTTTATTTCTAAATTTGCTAAATTTTTGTAGTTTTTTATTTTATTGTTTTCATAGCGGCCAATTTATTTCCTTCCATTGAAAGATGTCAAAAATGTGAAATTTGTACGAATGCGATTATTGAGATAAATTCATTGTGGAAAATTTCTTAGAATTTACTCTAAAAATCAGAAATAATAATAAAATATTAAATTTGATTTCTGATTACAATTAATACCGTGTTTCTCCTAAATTAAGCCCGATCTTGAAATTAAGCCCTAACACAATATTTTTTAAAAAATTATATTGTAGCCCTAACACCGAAATTAAGCTCTAGCAATTTTGTTTTTTGATATATATTAAATAAAATTTCAGATCGTTATATATTGTTAAAAATTAGAAACATAGTTATAGTTATAACTATTTGATAAAATTGAATAAATTTTTTTTAAAAATTAATCCAAACAAAATGGCAAGAACTAGAAAAATTAATATTAAGTGAATTATTAAATAATTATTATTAAATTATAAAAATAAATTATTAATTATAAAATCCTCTAAACTCATAGAAAGCCAATGTCTTTCCCCGAATATAGTACGCACGCATTGTATTTGAATAAAATGCGCATGTGTGTTCTATTCAAATAGAGTGCGCGCGTACTTTTATTGAGTTTAACACATGTTTATAATCATTAAAATTTCGAAATTTTAAACTATACACCTATCCCCCGATTTACACGGTACTTGTTTTACGCATTTTCGCTTTTACACGGTTTTCCAAATAATTTTTTTTTTGTTTTTATCGCACTTTACTAAATGCTTCTGTGTTTGAACACGTGCGCTGTGTACACATCTCACAGGGAATCCCGAGCTTATGTGCTGACTTGCTGCACATGCACACTGTGTCTGTATTTCTTCGCATAAAATTAAAGTTTTAAAGTTTAAAGTGAGTCATAATTTAGATTACATATTATAAATTAACATAAATTAAAAAAAATTATAGGCTTATAATGTCGAAAGAAGTTAAAAGAAAAGTTATTTCTTTAGAAACTAAAATCGAAATTTTGGATCGCTTACGAAAGGGAGATAGAGTAGTAGATGTTGCAAAATCATATAGCATGAACGAAGCTACAATAAGAACTATTAGAACAAATGAAAAAACAATTAGAAAGAGTGTTGCAGCTGGCAATACCACGAGTATGGGCACAACATCATACACCAGAAATATCGCAATGGAAAAAATGGAGAAAGCGTTAATGCTTTGGATAGAAGATCAAACACAAAAAAGAGTACCCACTGATACGGCCGCTAAAAAAAATAATTTGCGAAAGTGAGTCTGAAAAATCTGATGAAGAGGAATTAGTACCAGTAACAATCACTGCTAAAGTCATCCGCGAAGGACTCGCATTGGGAAGAAAGCTGGGTAATCATTTTATACAAAATGACACAAACGTAGAAAGGGATTTACGATTCCAACGTGACATAAATCGCTGCTTGGCTCAATATGAAGAAGTTTACAAAGATCTTACAAAAAATTCGAAGCAATTGTTAATAACCGATTTTATTACCACCTCTCAGAATGTAAATATTTCTGCTTCAAACATCGAATCCACACAAATAACTTCGAGTGATGAAAATGAATTCCAACCTTCGATTCCGAAAAAAAGAATGAGAGTAATTTCTGGTAGTTATGAAGGATAATAAAACACCTTTGGTTTTATTTTTTGTTCTTCTGTTTAATGTATTGTAATTAAATTAAAAAAACAGTGTTTCCGTAATATATTACATATTTTAACCTGTCAATGCATTTTATTTTTATTTCTGTGTACACCTAAAAATATTGAAAAAAATCACAACTGTTAAATAGCAAAATTATGCATTTTCTGCAAGCTTTTCGATTTACACGGTTTTGACTTGAAAATTTTTAATTTTCGATTTACATGTTTTTCTCAGGAACGTATCTACCGTGTAAATCGGGGGATAGGTGTACTTTCAAATTTATACCAGAAACTACATAAAGTAACTAAAATTTGAATAACAAAAATTCAAAAAAAGACGAGTCATTTTTGTATGAGTCATCATCATGAATTTTTCTTGGATAATGATTCGGATTGGTACTGACTTTTGGATATCGGCACTACTTTTGTTAATTGCATTTGGAAGGCAAGTAATGAACAATTGAAACATTTCGAAAATTGGTTGCCGGAGTTTACTCAAGAAGTTTATTGAGAATTTATTGAGGGAGATTTTTACTGTAAGGAATTTCTGGGTTCTGCTGAAATAAACCTCTTTGCAAATCGGTGAATCTACCGGGACCAATTTGGAAATTTTTTCCGTGTCTAACTTAAAACAATGAGAAATTAGATGACAACGCATGTGAAGTTTAAAGTTTTATTTATGGAACTGCTACACCAACAAAAAAATTCATATTGTTAAGCACAATGAATAGTTTGGCATAGAATTATAAATTGTATCGCTTCTAAAAAAATATAAAAAATTATTTGTAATCAAATAAAGCTGATTTATATTCCATATTTTATTTTTATTTATTATATTGATTTCAGATTCACATATACAAAATTCGAATATAATATGCGCATTATATTTGAGTGCGCTTTTTATTCTAAAAATTTTGAGAATTTAAATTTTTTGATATTTGCTGAAAACTTGAATAAAGTGCGCGTACTATAATTCGGGGGAAGACTGTAGCATATTAAATATCTGAGAAACCGTATTTATTGTCAAATGAAACAATATCAACGCAAAAAACTTGTTTTTATTTTTAAAAAAATTTGCTGCATTTCAAATTATTTTACAAGTTTACAAATTTCTAGATTCCGAACGTGAGATCCGATAAATGTTTACCTATGCGATCAGTTGGACTTCTCAAATTATAATTTAGATTTGTAAATAGTTTCCAATTATCCGAAAAAGATCTCTGAACTTTCTATCAATACTACATTTTCGTCATCTTCTTTCTCATCTTCTTTCTCTCTTCAAACAAGCTCCTTCTCATCATCATTTTCGACATTTGTAATATCTTCTTTATTAACATTTTATATAAAACTGGAAGTACAGCCAAATGTATTGTATAATTATAACATTGCTGTTTATCACACTGCCACCATTATTTATTGAAGCAACAACATCATTTCTTAAGCTTACTCCAAATTCTCTCAGAATATTTTCAACCAGCTCTTCGGTTTTTTACGCTCTAACCTATTTTTACTAACCCAAGAATAATCTGCTATGAATTTGAAGACCTTAAAGTAACATTGAAATACCGCCGCATTGAAACATTGCCCACTCACCAATGATAATGTTAATTTTTTGTATTTAAATTCAATAAATAAATAAGTAAATCATTTTTTCAATCTTTTTGCCCCCCCCCCAAGCAATGCTAATATGTTCTTGTGAATGGCATCTTGCCCATAAACAATGAGCCATGTTATAGAGAGCTGGAATCGCTGTTATCCCCCAGTTTCCGCAATTTCCATACCGCATTAGACAAGATTTATCTGTATATTTGTAAGGAAAAGAAACTGCTGTTTAATAATGTCATTTTTATTAATTAAAATTGTAATTTCTAAATGGTCATAAATTTTTATTTATTTTAATTATTAATATGAAATATTCAACTTTGATAATTTATAAATTAATTTCAATATGTTTAGGGCTTCCAATGAATCTTATTAATAATATATTTGTGGAGAGAAATCAGAAAGAGTTCTTTTCAAATGTGTCTTGTACTGATGATGATATTTATCATGTCGGTCAATTTATCAGGATTTTACCTTTCAACCTATTTGGTAAGATTGAATGTTTTCACATCGTAGATGGAGAAAGGTTTGTGGAAATTCAGTTAACCAAGAATCAAATCAAAGTTAAATTATTTAAATAAAAGAATTATTTGTTTATATTTAATGATTTCCAGGCATTACCATTTCATGAGCGCATTGACCGTGAACCTCACAATGCAATTTATTCGACAGTTATTTTATTAAAAGATGCCATTGCCAAATGCTCAGAAAATCTCGAATTCCTCAGTAAATCTCCACTAATATACAAGGAATGCATCGAATATAAGATTCCATATCCTATGGAAACATTTCAAAAGAAAGACCTCATAAAAGTTAGGAAAGATGGAAATGTGAAATATTTCTTTGTTGTCGGCCGTTTCATTATAAACGGGAATTCCTGTTTATCTGTTATCGAGGTATGGGAAATGTAAATATACAAATTTATAATTATTTTAGTCCATTCTGGGATCTACTGAGGAATATATAAGGGAAGCGGATGCATCGAAAGTTGATGATTTTGAATTAGAATTGAAATATTTTCAGGATCTTTTTATTGATCCGAAATCAATTCTGTCATTTGAAAAAGAAGAAATTAAAGATTTCTCTATTGGAAATCTTGTTGAGTTCAAATCGAAAGATTACAATTCCTCTTACCAAGGAATCATTAAAGGTTTTGGAATGGTTAATAAAACGGTTGTTTCATGTGCCGTTCAAACGGTGATTATTATTATTACAATATTTATGTTCCTCTTTATTCATTTCATTTAATTTCCATTTGTTTCTTTAAATTCAGCTCGCATCTGAGCCAGAGGTAAATAGGATATTATCGCAATATTCACTAAATGAGGATTCGAAGTTCAAACATTTAATTGGCACAGAAAAAGATCCCTTATTATTGATTCCTGCTAATTTATTAAAGAAATTTGGTTAGCTGAAGTGCTGGGATAATTCAACTGACTGATATTTAGACCTGCCTGAAATAGTGAATGGCATTCCAGTAATCAATCCGGAATTTATCAGAAACACAAAGGGAACAGCGGTGGAACCAGAACGGTTTATTATTTTCTACTGCAATAATGAAAGACGTTTTGCCAAATTAAAATGGAAAGGTATAATTGATCAGAAATATTGCTTGGGATGTGTTGCTGTGAGTTTAATTATATTTTATCTTTTGCATCGATATTCACATGAAATAGAACTTTCAATCGAATATCGGAACAAATGGAACATTTGGAAATGATAAATTATTTACATGTGATGATAAGCGTGGAATCTTGATACCAATAGATGTTTTGAGCAATTGCTGTGAATTGGGTACGTTTTATTCTTTCTATCATTATTTTGATTTATTTAATTAATTAATTTATTTAGTAGACTTTTATAATTTATTAGTGAATAGATTCTGGTCACTGGTTTAGCATTTATATCATATTTACTTAGTTGTGAATGCAATATTTCACGTGATACATCGATAACTATTGACATGCAATTCAGGTGCAATATACATGCAAACTTTGATTGGGTTGACAGGTATAGGCTCAATACAGAATTAATAATCATGCTCAATTTTATTGAATGCCACATCAATAATCGATATACACAGAGGTTCTATTAATAGTAACATGCAATATGCATGCAAGTGAAGTGCAATGCTAAATCCAATGATTAAAATTATTTTGAGAAATATTGATTATTTCATTGAATTCGGAAACTGAATAAAAATGATTCCTAAATACTCCACCTGTATTGCTAGTAATCCATTCACGACCAAGGTTCACATGTATCCCAATATTATGTATTGATCCTGTAGGTAAACCAATTTTTTAAAATGTTTCCTACAAATGCGGAATGCAATTTTGATAATGTTATAATGCACAATGCTGCATAAATATCAGCTGTCAAAACAAATTTAATGCTATGAAACATCTTTAATAATTCAAAAGTCCATTTGCTTATGAAATGGTTAAATATAATTGTGACATTCAATTTTCTCAGTTTCAGTTTGTTCAATGAAGGATTTCAATAAATAATTAATCAATTTGGGATTTTATTTCACATTTACATTCTTTAGAAGGACACAAACCTATCGAATTGACAAGAGACGGGGCGATAGATGCAAATAGCATTTGTTGTGTTGTGGAGAAAAACACCAAAAAGTTTCGAGCTAATGATAAATTAGTTAATATTAAATCTAAAAAAAAAGCTATTTGGAAATGGAGTGGCCTTGTGAATGATGTCGAAGTTATTGGAGTTGAAATGGTATTCCACCTTATAATTCCATCATTTATAATTATTCATTTTAGAAAGAGCCCTTAGAGAAAGGAACAAATGGGAATTTCTGTGAAATACAATTATTTATATCTAGTCACAATCATGGAGCATTATTTGAAGCGGGACAATTCACTAGCTGTATGCTTTATATATTTATACTATTATATACAATTATTATATACTTAATATACACTGGGAATTTACAGTTCACAATAAACTGTAATATCAATCGACAACATAATCTGTTTTAAACCAATTTCTTTATGAAAATCGACTTTCTAGTATTGAATGTATAATTTATTTAATTTATTCAATTATTTCTTTTACAAATGTTATACTAATGTTGGTCACTTAGGGAAAACTAAATTTGGACTGACTCAGAGGGCTCACTAAGCGACCAGTATGATTTGAATATCATCTCCCTCATGTGTGCCCGTGGCGCACATGGGTCGGAGTCTACCAGTAGGTGAGCTTCTATGGTAAAGCTACTCCTGGTAGAATCTCGGTGGAAGTTCAATGGTGCCATAGAAGGACTTACCCTATTCATTTGTTCCATCAGTACGACCCTGGTCCAAGGGGATGACTTAGTAGCAAAAATCTTCCAGTGAATGATTTCAAACATTATACTCTACAGATAATCAAGAAACATACAAAGAAAATTAACGAGTTTTATTACGCATCTCACAGTACCAAATACACAAAACCCGGATTAACTTAACACAACAAGTTCACTTATGACGCAGGATATCTGGAAAGTGTTCGAATTTATCGAAAACCTTTTCACGAATCTGATGTCGAGAATTTGTTAAAACATTTCACCCTCGGCTAGCAGAGCGTCGATATCTACTTGGAGCCGAATGTCTTTCAGTATTCTAGTTTCCCCGACAGGGACGAGAAGGTAAGTTTCCGTCGTTACGGGTGCCTTATTTTGGAGAATCGCACTATTGATGGTCTGAGCAGCAAATAGAGAAGCTGCTAACGCCGCGATAGTGTCTCGACGCTTTTGATTCTTTTCCGCACGAGAAGGGCGCTTTCGTTTCTTCGGAGCCGAGAGTGTAGACGCGATGGCATGGTTGACGGCCGTGGAGGACGCATCCTTGACTGAGGTCGTCTGGGGATTCGCTGTCTTCGTTGGTTCCGATAAGATGGGTTCGGCTAAGGGCGAGAATCGGAATCCATGCCCCGAGCACCTGGTAGATGGCTGCGACGCCTCGTCGGGATGATGATGAAAGGGGAACACGTTCGTTCCGTCTTGGATAGGGTACTCTCGGACTCTCGTCATGATTTCCGAGTCGGAGTATACTTTGTGAAGCGCCTCAGATTGGGCCTTAATAGTCAACCGCTGACACCGGCTCTCTTCGAGGAGACTGTCTCGGCAGTGTTCCAATCTCAAGATTTTGGTCTTCTCCTTCATTTGTGGCGGGAGAACCACGTACCTTCGTAAGTTTCTATCCGTTTTTTGAGAGCCCCGATATATTCACGAAGCTTACGAATGTCTTCGTTTTTGTCAACGCAAGAGTAGCACGGTCGAAGTTCTTTGGTAGGTAAATTCGACTTGCTCATAGCTGAAGGGAATTTATATCATCAGGGTACCGCTAGAGAGAGGAGTTGGTGAAGTGAGCCAGACCCATGACAACAACCCTTTCTCCTTTATTACATACTCCTAAAGGCAATTATAATAAATTTCATTTAAAAAATAAATCCTGTTATTAAACAAAAACTGAAAAACAGTCGAGTGGGGATTTGATCAGAAATAAAATATTTATTATTCACTCTTACTGAATATTTATTTCTACGATGACTGTAAATATATGTTCAATGTGTTCGGGCTTATTTAAACCATCTATAGTATATACGGGGAGGGTCGACTCCTCAGGTAATTATACCTTAAATGATAAATTACATTTATTTGCATCGAGAATTATTAACTAAACAATGTATTGTCAGAAAAATCTCCCTTCTCTGTATGTAAATATATTCATTGTGCAATGTTTATCATATCCATCAGACTATTACTTCATCACTCAATATTCTGTTGTCGTGTCATTTATTAGAGCCTGTACTATTGTGCGTAAAAATTGAATGGTTTATTTTCCCACTTGTCAAGAATTCATATTGATTTGACTGTCTAGGTTCGTTCCTATCTGTAGTTCACTAATTATCGAATTTGCAGATCGCGATAAAGTAGAGCCGTGTTGATTTTTGTGGAGATTAGCATTTACTGAAACGGAGATGGTTTATCTCAATGTCAGGCAATGAACGGCTAGTCGATATTCTTATCAGATTTCGCAGGCGATGAATGGTTATGTTTACCAGAACGGAAAATAGCAGATGCTGATGGCAGGCAGAAATTTCCACAGATGGTGAATCCTAACAGCACGACAGATTTCCGGGCGAGAGTCATGGATGTAGATGCTAAACAAACAAAAAAAATTCGAATCTGATGAAAGGTAGCCGTTTTGTCTAAATCGTTTGGAAAATTTTTCTATGTAACATGAACAAATGGATTTATCTCGATTCATGGCGAATTAAGGTGATTCTCTGGAAATTCATGGAAGTGGAATATTAACAATTACCCGGCTTCGAAAATTGCTTGTTAGGTAAACGATTAAATGCCAAAGTTCGCTCTGAATGATTGTTCTGGCTGAAGACTTCACAGAAATGTTAGTGTTATCGCTATGGATTTTTATCGATTGGTTCTATGTCAATCACGACCCAATGAAGACCTCAACTTTCTCTCGAATTGTTCCTTCGACTATTATTCATCTATCCTGTTGTCTTTCCACTTACCGTGACACACCCGATGACCATCGGCATGGCTGCCCACATCGTCACGATAGACAGAGCAACTCGACTCAATATCAACATGAAAATTACAAATAAAATATGTGAATATATCAAATATTTTCTAATTAAATAGATGAAATCAATATCATTAATTTACCTGACGACCATGTCATTTGAATTTCGATCATGATGTTCCCTCTCGTCATTACTGAGTCATTTTTGATTTTTCTCACTAGGTCATAATAAATTTCTCCTGCCAAACTCTTCCATATCCCTGACACAATTTTAGCCAGGGGTTCGAGTTTCTTCATACTTGGAAAATTCTCTCAATGGAATTTATTGATCATCGATATATCATCAATTCATAAATCATTTTCGACAATCTTGGTTCGTCGATCGTTCATATTTCCATCGCTAGTTCTAAATCCAATTCATTGACATCATGATCGAAGCTTCCAGACAGCATCGTCGCCAGTCCCGTGAAGAAGAAGAAGTCGAATTTGTTCGTCATCAAAACGGTTTATTGATTAACATTTTATCGATGTAAATTACTATTGTTACAAAAGTATATATCTAACGAATAAAATAATCAAACATCATTACTTGGATCTTTCAGTAGTTAATTCAAATGCTTTGAGACTAGATCGGGTGCGCGTGTTCCTGAATCGTTTTCCAATTTATCTGTCGGAAATAGTTTCTTCGCTTAACTATCTTATAATAATAGTCGTTCTTGTGTATTATGAGTTTCGTATATCTGTTGAATGATATCTGTCCCTTTTCCGTAGTGAGCTGTAATCAATTCGGTTGAGTTGAACCTGTGTAAATTTTTTTTGTGGAGTTAATGTAATGACTTAGTTTCTGTATTATATACTATTTTTGGTCCAATCAGGACTGAGCTATGTTGTATTTTGTTCATTTTTTTATAAAATGAACATTTATAAAATGTTGTAAAATTGTATAAGAACTAAGGTACACTGGAATTGGTGAAAATTCCAAAAAACAAAGAATCATTGAAAAAAATCATGTAAAAATTACAAGATGCAAAAATTGTGAAAATGTTAGTGGAGAAAATATATGTAATAACACAATATTACTATTATTATTATTGTGTTATAAATAAAATATTTACGGATTATTTCAAATTATTATGGAAATGGAAAATGCTTTCATATTTATTATTTTTATCTGAATTTGAATTACATATTTCAGCACTCTCCATGTTACCCCCGCATGGAAAGGGATTGATAAAAAATTGTAGTCTAAATTAATATTAAATTTTATTTAAATAATGAACTGAAATATTTAAAATATGAAGGATTTTTATCTTAAGATTTTATATAAATGGCTATCATCAATCTACTTCCATTTTACTAAGTCCTTTTATTATAATGAAGTTTCCTTGATAAATATCAATTCTAAAACATTTTCTTTGAATTTAAAGATTATTCTATTGCTAACGAGTTAAAACAAATAAAATAGTAAAATGATAATTTAACTGCGTTTCAATTTAGGAGATCACGAATATTTTTTGTCTAAAGAAATTCACTGAAAAATGTTGACAATTCACTTTTTATACTTAAATATTAAAATATTCTGCTACTGAAAAACTATCAGCAATTTTTTATCAAATCTTTAAATCTTGAATTACGATAATAATTTTATAAATTTCAAATTGAATTATAATTTTACATCTTTCTTAATGGGAATTAGTAATTCATAATTAATTAATTAACTAATTAAATTTCAGTGCAATCAGAATTGAAATTCCTCAAAGAAATTAATTTATATGCTGTTGATCCCTTTAATGTTAGGGAAATAGAAAATGGACGCCAAATTAATAAATCAACTTTTTATAAAATAAAAAGTGTAATGAATATGATAAATATTAAATGGAGAGGCATTGTTAATTCAGAATTATGCATTGGATGTGAATTGGTAACAAATTCTTTGAATTAACATTAATGATTTGATATCTTTGACCAGTCAGGTGCAGTTGAGATTGGAACTGATGGAACGTTTGGAAATCAAAGCTTATTCAATTGTCCTGGAGGAAGAGGTGTTCTTATCCCAACGGATGAATTGAAAGATTCATGCGAAGCAACAAGTTTGCATATATTATTTGTGTCATACGAAATGTTACAAAATATCCCTGGGAGATGTGTTTTTTTACAAATATCTTTGTTCTGTTATTTCTGTAGTTTCTATTTGATGCAATTGCGATTCATTCCTCAGCACTTGCATTGTAAAAGACTCGATTAATTAATAATATTTATTCCTAAACCTGATAATGGATGACAGTAATGGAAAGTCCAAAATCGGCACTAATGGCATAAAAACTTAAACCAATTTTTATTTGTATCCTCAAAATTTGATTTACCTTTAAAAATATTCATAATTGATGAAACTCCTCAAGTCAGTCCACCTTCCTGAAGCTTTATCTGCTTTCCTAATTCATTGTTGCTTGTAGAATCAACCTGATGTGAATTTGCCTTTTTCAAAACTGTGATATGCACATGGCAATTTGATTCCTTCTTTATTCTTTCCCTTATATTCACATGCAATAACGCACTTATATGGATTATTTTTGGTGTTTTATATTGCTGTAGCGCATAATTCATTCAGTAATATATCTTGCTATTTCCTACGCTGTATACATACCTGACACTGATTTATATTAGTTTCTTTGCGGTTTGGGTTATGTTATTCACGCCTTGTTGTGGATTTATTGGCAGTTTTATTGCATTCGCTTCTGTAATACTCCTTGAAATTATTGCATAATTAATATTTCATTTATGGCATACCATATTTGGATCTTTCCTAAATAGATTCTGATTCCTTGAATGCATTCGGATGGTTTCATTGAACCTAAAATGGAGATATTACAAGCTCCATCAATAACACTGCTCAGCTATGCTAGGCAGTATTTCTATATTGCATCCTTTAAATTTATTATATTTGTGAAATAAGAATTTGATTTCCCAAATTAATTGTAAAGATCTGCTAAAAGGATCATATAAAATGGCAGTCCTTTGACTACTCATATAAATATTATTAACTTTGACTAATCTTATTTACATTTAGCCACCCATGCGGGCATCGTCACCCTCCCTGCTGGTGGTTTTTGGCTGTTGAAAGGAAACACATATTTTATAGATCCTGATTGCATCTGCTGTATTGAATCTATCAAATCACTTCAACATCCTCATTTGCACATCAAAAGTAGAGTTAAAATTCCTAATAAAGAGAATAAGCAAAATGGGGGCTTATGTGAATGGATTGGATTGATAAATGGCCAGGAAGCAGTTGGAGTTGCAATGGTATATTGAGAATATGAACTGATTGAGTAAACATTGCTTGCAGGATAATGATGTCAAAGGAACTAACGGAAACTTTAATTGTTTCCGTATGTTTACATGTGAAATTGGTAAAGGCGTGCTCGTGCTCGCGGAGAATATTTTTCACGGTATTTTGTATTTTTTTGTTTTATTGATGTTATGAGATTATTTTCGTATCTTTATTTTTTAACATTTCCTTATTTACTGATATTTATATTCAATAATTGTGCAGCTAGATTATTTTTACAATGGAAATAGTTTAATTATATTTTAATATTGGTGAACAAATGCATTCATCTTATTTATTTTGTATTAAACGGAATCCTCATTTGGAAAGCAATACCAATGAAAGGCATTTGTAACCTTTTCATGTCCAACAGTAAATATTGCTTGAATTATCTCAAAGGTAATTTATGCATTTTTGAGCAGCAAGAATTGTTCCATTTCGGAATATGGACATTTCCTAACCTGAATAAATATTAGTTTTTATTTTTATATTTAATGTTATAATTGCCGCCAAATTTCTCACTGCGACGCCACAAATAAAATATATTTTTCATTCTAATTTTAATTTTCTTTAAATTGAATTAGATAAAGAAAGTGAAAAATTACAATTTATTGCTGATAAAATCGTGGACACGAATAAAATATTTAATATTTCTCCTTGTGAGGGTGAAAATGGAATTAGCATTGGTAAACCTATTAAAATTCATTTAAAACCTTCAAATGGCCGCAATCGAGATTTCATTGGTGAAGTGAAATGGATAGGAATGATTAACAGTCAGAAATGCGTTGGCCTTGATATGGTTGAAGCTTTACTTTATATGTTTGTAATAATAAATATTTCCCGTTATAACCAGGAAGACGAAATGGAGCATGGAATGGATGGAAGGATTAAGGAATCTTACAAATTTGATTGTATGAAAAGACATGGACTGGTTACATCGTTGTTTGATGTTGAATTAAGTATTTATATCTGTGATGGATATTTCACCTTTCATCCGATTATTGTTTCAGGTGAAACTGCTGAAGGACCGCAAGTTTTAGGCAATGGAATAATTCCAGCAAATAAATTTATTCGGTTCAAAGAGGAGGATTCAACCCGATATTTAGTTGACAAGAATATTAAACTCAATGAATTTGTATTTGTGAAACTAAATGATTCAGAATTGAAAATGAGAGGCAAATTGCGATGGTTTGGATATATGAATAAATTGTTAGTTTGTGTGATTGAATTGGTAAATTTATTGCCACTTGTCAATATTTTACATGCTAATTAATAATGCAGGATCAAGATCATGAAAATGGATCAGATGGCACATTCTGGAGGCGCCGTATTGTGAAAGGTGGTGGTAAACGAGTGATCGCTACACAGTTAATTAATGTTTATAAATGTAATATTTTCGTAATTTATTTCCACAATTTCAATTCTAATTAATTACATAAATTCATATATCAAAAGGTAAAAGAAATATTAAAATAAGGATTTGGTTCATCATGAAAGTGTTTAAATAATTTATGATGTTCTTTCCACAATCCTTGCGTTTCATCAGATTAATTTATTTTTCATTAATTCAATTATTATTAATTATGAATAATTATGAAATCATCTCATAGGGCTTGAATATGTTTTCTTCTAATTTGCTTGTTTTATTTTATTTTTTATTTGATATCGTTTCAGATCCAATGCAAGAAAAAAATTGTTTTAAACTGATTAAGTTAATAAAAACTGAGAATTGTATGATAAAAACAAGAGGAAAAGGATTGTCCCATTAGAATATTTTAGGTCCAAGGCCAGTAGCATATACCTGAGCTCATACTTCGATTATGTAAATAGATTGTTATTTTGTCACTTCATTTTGTTCAAACCTCCATAAAATGTTTCGGTGAATTTGAATAATCTGGATTTTTATAGAAATTTGATGCCAATAAGCCAGGAGTCATATTCGTTTCGAGTTTGGAAATATTAGCTGTTTGATAGATCCTTCTTGATTTCCGTCAACCAAGTCATCCGTTATGAGAACGTAATCAGTAGCTGCTATTTTAAATTTTTTCTTACAGTTCTTTTCAGAGGTTCTGAAACATTCAAAATTTATTTTACATATTAATTTTCATTTTCTAACTTCTTAGATTATAGATAAAATAATTTATTTCGTTCACTACAATTGAAAATGTGCCTGAAATATGGTTTTTCTTGGGCTGAATTCCTTAATCTGGCTGTTAATAATGTCCAAAGGTTCATTGTCAGTGATAATATTTCGTTCTGGTTGTGCTTTATTTGTTATTTTATATATTAATTCAGATATTACTTCACCAAAACAGTAAGTAAGTTCTCTGAAGCTCCGATATTGTTGAATTTTTTCACTTGTTCTTAAATCAAGGGTAATTTCAATCATCTTTACAAACTACATGTAATTGTTGATCTCAGACAAAAATCGTATCTAAATGCCCTTTGTGATTATTATTTGCATGTAGAAATGACGCCATTTTATAATTATTATAATAACAGCGTGTATTTAATATGTAATATAATATATTGACATGTAATATTCATGTTTCAAATGATTGAAAAATTTGGAAAGTTATCTAAATCGTTGTTTTGCTGAAATGTGATTCTGTTACCAGATGGCGACATTTCCAGGATATGTTGATCTTGCTCCTTTCTGATAATTCTTTCAACTTACTTTATGTTTTCAATGTTTTAATAATTGAAAGAATCTTTGTTTTATTTTAAAAGCTTCGGATATTTATTTGTTTTATTTAATTCTGAAGTGGTTGTTTTTGATATTTTTTCGCCTCTCATTTCTAAGTAAAATTATACACACACATATATATATATATGTGTGTGTGTGTGTGTGTGTGTTGGAGTTAGCGCAAAAACAAAAATTCATATATAAAACGAAAGCATAACAAAAATGAATAAAAGCAATAAAAGTGGAATATTAATTAAAATTTACTAAAAATCAAAAAGGAATATTTAACGGGGGTATCGGGTATGGTTGAACACCAAATTGATAGACGAATTCAGAAATTATAATAAAAATTTAATAAGGTGTTCACAGGGAAAGTTAATGTGAAAAAACATATTAATTAATCGGTAATGAAAAACCCGAACCAATGGGAAGCCCGAGCCCATGGGAAACCCGAGCGCTATAGGAAACCCGATTCGCAGTGAGATAAAAAGAGGAATATTTTTAGCCCTAATCAAGAATAAATAAATTAGAACCCCAAAAATATTGATTTAATATAATTTAGCGGAATTTTCTAGATAATTGGCCTCTTATGAAAAGTATAAAAAGAGAGCTCAGAAGTGAACAAGGCGCCATTTGGTTGAAGAAAGAAAAACACAATCCGGCGATCAATAATTTGAAAGAGAAACATATTAATTCAAACAAGGTAAGACTCGAACCAGAAAAGGTGATTACCCCTTGGTTTTTTCTACTTTATCGAGTGAAAAATATCTAGAGAGAAAGGTGCAAATAGTGACAAATTGTAATTGTGATAGATTTAATAAAAAGTATTCTGTGTTGGGTTTGAGTTATTTGGCTGAATAAGAACACGAGGAGTCAGAGAGATAATAAAAACCCAACACACACACACACACACACACATATATATATATATATATATATATATATATATATATATATATATATATATATATATATATATATATATATATATGTGTGTGTGTGTGTGTGTGTTACTTTTCTAAACGTTTTCAAAGATTTTGTATTTATTCTCCATTTCTATCGTTTTTCACAATATTTTTTTGGTTTATATTAATGATTCTGTTTTCATTGTTTTAATGCTGTCCTATGCAATACTGATTTCGAGAAACTCTTAGTAATTTTTTACTTATCGATTATTCAATGTTTTGATGGGTTGTCATTATTTATTTGAAGATCTTGATGCATTTACTAGTGAAATGTTCTAATTGCAGGTCTACTAAGAAAGGGCAATGTTGAATGTCATATTTGTTATTTCTTATTATGTATTTCATTTATTATTCATTTTAAATTCTTTGAAAACAAATAATTCAATTGAAGGTTGGTATAACATCCTTTCCGTGCATGGTGGTCAATAAATTATACACCTTCAGATTTGGTAAATAAATGGCAAATGAAGAATAAATCATGGGTATAAGCCATGAATACATGATGTCAAAAAATGAAAAAATTAAAAGCAAAAATTTCAATTACTCAATTTCCTATTAAGTGATTCTACTGAACTAAATAGAAGGGGACATTCTAGATTTAGATATTTTATTTCCTAACTTTTAATTATATTTGTTACACTTTTAGTTGATATATATAAACTGAATAAACTCGACATTCCTCACCATATTTGATTCTTAAAAATGCCCTTGTCTTATTGATGGCGCGTTCCAGCCTATTACTGGAAACCTTTTGCTGAAATTTATAGAAAAGACCAAAACTGGTTGACAGATAAAATGATGGGAAGGATATATTTTCATTTTCTGTGTTTATATTTGAAGTTTCCATATTGTGATTGAAAAAAAAGAAAATATTTAATTAAATCATGGATCACTTGTTGCCTCTGAAATTAGATATTGTGATTATTTTTGTTATTTTAGAAATTTTAATTATGCCATATTTTTATATCTGTAATATCTTCAAAGGACTTGAAATGCAATAACTTCTTGTTTAAGTTCCGCTGCATATTTCACTTGCGCATTTCATGATGTATGTTATACACGAATGAGGAAAATATAGGAATTACAACACAATTTAATTAATTATTAAAATCTTTGAAATTGGAATCTTTATCATCAACATGTTATTCATTGTGATACCCTGAATTTCTTCCTCGTCTTAATTTGACGATGGACATTCAAAATAATAATACTTTTCGTGGAGTTTAAGAAATCCTTATGGTACATTTATGAACCCGATCCTTACATTAGAGTATCTACTTCAACATTTTAAAACATGATGCTCTTTTCAATTTATACATTTTTTCTAAATTCTTGAAGCCATCAATTATGTATTTGTTGCCTGACAGCGTATTTTATTTGCAAGCAATATTATTATAGAAATGTCAAGTGATTATAACATATATTGCTATACCATCGAAAGGTATAACTGTTTATTTGTAATATCTATTTACAGATATTCTTACTGTCTCGGTTCGGTGAGTGGATCAGAATTTATTTTTGCTCACTTTTAAGATATAAAAAATATGAAAATTTTTGAGAACACGTAGAAATTCAAATGCGTTTTATCCTTGATTTTAAAGCCTTTTCTATGAACTGAAAATTGGAATTTTTAATGATTACACGTAGTCACCAATAAAATTTTGCAATGCATTATTTTTACAAAAAAAAGCATATCCTTGCATGTTATTGAAAATGGTTTATTTAATTAAAACCTGTTGAAGGTTCACTGTTTTTTAGTATTACTTAGAGAATATCAGTCAAAGATTTCTTAAGACAAACAAAATTCGCGGTATTATTCGTTCTAATTTTTAAATGTTTAGAAGAGACGAAAAATGAATTGAAGAAAGATTTTCCACTTTCTACAATTACGTATAAGGGGTTTCGGTGCGGTAAAATGACCCCTGGATAATTATTTATAACGTTTTTATGATTCGGCGAATCATTAAAATGTCATAACAGTTAAAAGCTATTGCAGTGATATCGGTGGATGACATATATGCAGCTAGAGGCCTTAAATATTGGTTTACATGCTACTCATCAAATAACGCACGATCATTTGGAAGTTACACATGTCTGCGCATTAAGGAATTCTACACAATCTTATTGAGAAACAAAATACTGTAATAACAAATTGGTGTAACCTTTAAACATTATTATTCGAGTGTAGAAACTTGACTATTTTACGATTCGCCATCTAAGTCAAAAGACAACGTTATGAGGAAGTTAAAAGATTCTTAAAGATTAATTAGAAATTTGGTAAAAATTTTAAAATATTTTATTGAAAAATATTTTAAAAAAGAAGAAAGAAATTTATCAATTTTAAAAAATATTTTTATCAAAGAAATATTTTAAGAAAATCTGAAATTTGTTTAAATAACAAAAATAAGAACAGACAAGTTTTTTTGAGATATCTGTTATTAAATAAAATTTATGGAATTATTTAGTGATTTAAAAACGGATGAGATTCCTAATAAACGTATAGGTGTTTCAAGATAAGGATAGGACGGTGTAAATTTTAAAGTTTTGATTCTTACAGAAAAGTATTTAACTCTAAAATTTAACAAAAGATGTATAGTGAACCTTATAGTTCTAGAAACTCAAAAAACAGTCACATTTTCATTGTATACACAAATCATATAAAACTTATGACAAGTCTGAAATTTACGTCATAGATTCAGTCCTAACACTTAGCATTTTCAAAATGATAATGCCCTGTTACATCAAATACAAATTATTTAAGAATATCTAGAGAAAACAGATTTTAAAATATGAGAATATCCATCTTGTAGCCCTGGTCTTGATTATTTTATACTTTGAGCTTTTCCTCTAATTAAAGACAAGTTGAAAGAAATAGAATTTTCTAGCGATGTCAAGCTATTGGCATTGCGTAATTACGCATGCACCAATTTTCCTGAAAAGAAGTGACAAGAAATATTTAGTGATTTGTTCTTATGTATGATATAATATATTTTAAAATACTTTAATAAATGAAACCGTGTTTCAGAACTTTCATTGTGACCTATGTATAACCATTCTCTTTTCTTTGTAATTAATTAATTTCATTTCCATTGAAGATGAGCTTTATGTCAAAAAAGTCATTCCTGAAGAATTCCGAATATTTAAGGAAATTGACATCAATTCTGCTGTCAAATATTATTATGAAAGTGACACTGGATTCCAGGATCTATTTGGCACAGTTAAATGGACTGGCGTAGATGAGAATGGTGAGTATTTTTTTGGATTAGAACTGGTATGAGTTTCTATTTTTTCATTTATTTGTAACATTTAAATATAGGAGGATAGAATAAGTATTGGTACTGATGGGACGTTTAAAGGGGAGAGGTTATTTGTTTGTCAAAGTGGACAAGGGATATTGTCACCCTTGAATCGTGTTGGTAAACTTACTCGTTGGACTGAGAAAAGTATTTTTAAAACTGGTTTATTAATAATTTATTATTGTCAAATTTAATTCCTTTCTAACGCAGCAAATAATATTATGTTTTTATTTTTAAATATTCTATATGTTTGTTTTAATCCAACTCTAATTTATTTTATATATTACTTATGTCTTATCAAGGTCACTGAAAATATTTTTAAATGGAAAATGTTATTACAAATTTAAATTAATATTTTCATAAACAATGCATTTTACAATATGTTTATTTGAAACATTGTCCATCAGAACTATCTACACAATTTATATGTAGGATGTTTCACCTGTCCAATGATCTTTTCAAAATTTTTAGTGTATCCTTGAGTGAAACAAATAGACGCAAGTTCTAATTAGCAAATATTGGGAAAATTTCTTTGTCAAATAGTGATTGGTTACGAGTAGGGAAATTTTTTTATATCTACTTTTGTCTTAGCACGCTCAACTTTACTTCTACCCTTTCGTAACCGCGGATAAGTATTTAGTTAATCACTAAAATCCTGTGACGAGCGATGTTTGGGCTGAAAAATAGTTAGTGGCCATCAGCAAAAGACGAGCCCCATCACAAGGACTGTTAATGCCCTGACGCGCCTCTGAATTCACGATCTTACCATAAAAGGCGTAGTACCCTATTTTCTCATGTCCTTAATTTCCCTATTCATTTGTCCTAACTCTTTGTCCTCAATTTTTCTTTTAGATTTTGTGGCAAGTATTTTACATAACGAAATAAGATTTAAAGATGTAAAATACGAGGCTGTAGTTTAAGTTTCCGAAATGCATGAATATTATTCATAGTTGAGACGCTTTTGTTTTAATGAGGTTATTCAGCTATTTATTCTATTAATAGTTATATCTGTGATTTTAATTATTTTTGAAACAATAAAACATCTTTTTGACTTCAAAACAATCGTTTTACTAAATTTTATGATAATATTTCGATACTTTCTATTGCCGGTCTATTTACTTAAATTAAACTCTCTTAATAAAATGATTATTTCCACTCTAAACGCTAGACAAAGATTATATTTACAAATCGGCCTAAGCTAATAAGCAAAACAAATTTTTAAACAGAATTTTTTTCAAAATTTTTAATATTTTACATAACACATTTTAATTATTTCATTAGTATTACACTTGTCTTTGTTAATCATTGAATGAAATTAAATCTCATTATTATTATTATTATTATTATTATTATTATTATTATTATTATTATTATTATTATTATTATTATTATTATTATTATTATTATTATTATTATTATTATTATTATTATTATTATTATTATTATTATTATTATTATTATTATTATTATTATTATTATTATTTCATTATAAGATACAACTAGGATTTATACAAAAACCGACTTTTTGAAAAACCGGTTTTGGAATTCCAGATTTTCAAAAATACCGTTTTTAGCCGGTTTCCGAAATTTTGTCTAAAAAAATAAAATAGGGAAAAATATTTTATTGAATTCATATAAAATACCAAAAAAACAAAATCAATACCTAAGTCAAAATAAAAAAAAATAAGGATTACGCATTATTTTCACAAAATAACGAAAACTCAAACAAAAATTTCAAATTTCAAATAATATTTATATTTATTTTGCTAATTTTAATTTCTCCTAAGAAAATAGAATTTTAAAAAAGCATAAAATATCAACTGAATGATGGCTAAGTCTTGTTCTTATTATGGATACAATATTGCCTGAAATTGAAAATACTCGTTCACTAGCTCTGAGCTTGGTTTTATAGTTTTCAAGGTATCAAATAACCAATCTAGATTTTTTGGTTCTATTTTTGGTTGTTTCAAATCATGAAATTTCGGCTTTCAGTGTCTTTGGATTTGTAAGTTTTTCTTCATGATCTTCAATAAACTTATGAATTTCTTTTTCTACACAGCTTCTTTTAGAAAACCATTACTCTGACTCTGGTGAGTAGTTTCTTCGGTTTGCTCTTTATCAGAACCGGTTTCCACATAAGAATTTGGAAATATTCTAGACAATATATTTTCAGGTTTTTGAAGCTAAAGAAAGCACACTAGATTTCTTTGCTTAACTGGAAATGTTTTGTGAATTTTGCAAATACAGCAAAATAGTTGCTAATCCTACTTGTCTTCTTTCTTGAATTTGTTCTTCCGATGCATATATAATAATTTCAAACATATTTCAGTATTTAAATGTTTTAGTTCATTTAACAGAAATTCATATATACTTTCATTTGTTAATACATTGGCATCTCATCGCCCTAAAGCTTCACCTGCTAGACGAATCGATTTCAAGACTTAATGAAGTTGGAAAAGTCTAAGATATTGAGCTTAATTCCACATATGAAAAGAACCATTATCAATACTAAAACAACACATTCTTTTACTGCCAGAAATCTTTTAATCATGCCTTCCACCTTGTTTTGTTATCAAGAATTAAAATAAATTCCTGTTTTTTGATTGATATAATTTTGAAGAATTGTGTTTCTTACTGGAGAAGTTTTAAAGAACTTACAATTTATTTAATAAAATTAAAATTTTAAAATGTAAAAAGAAAATATGAACATAGAAATTATAAACATGCTTAATACTTACGTTATTTTTACCAATTATACCAGCTTTATATTTTTGTTTCCAGTTTTCACTTGAAAAGATTAAGCGAATCTGTATTGACTCGTGATCGCGATGGATTGAACATACTAATATAAAATAAGTCGGTTGACACGTCTTTTCCACGTATTCAGTGCACAATGCTTTTATAATATTTGAAGTCATTTTATATACTAAATTTACCAAGCACATTCTCAGCCAAACCAAAACATTCAAGCTATTACCATGATTATATATTACAACTATCAGGATGTCGTAGAATTTTATCTGTCATACACCTTTATACCGGTAGACTTCCTGCGCCCATGTGGACCCATGCATTATAATACATGAAACGCCATAACGCTCCAAACCGTATACCTCCGTTTTACTTTCACCTCACGATATATTGCTCGCAAAAGGTAAATCGAGCCGCTATGTGACACAACCAACATTTTAAAATTATATAGGAAAATTGGGAGTTCGTATCAAGTTTTATGTTTCGATATTTTGTACAGAAATATTTCAAATAAATTCAGATCGAGAGGACAGAATTAAAATTTTCTCCATCGTGAGTTCCAAATTTTCTGTCTCACTCGATTCAGAAGTACTTTTGTAAATTCTCAACATTCGTTGCAAAATTCTTGAATTAGTTTTCGTTGATATTTGTTTTATTTCCTTTTGCTACTTGAAATCTTTTCTGAACTTTTTGTTCAGGATGAATTTTATACCGAATAGGAAACAAAGATTATTCAAGATTAAACAATTATTATTTCTAGCACTACAATTTTGGCTAAGGAATACTCAGTATAAACTGGGTATCTAAATAACAGATCATTTTACACCAGTTGCCCAACACTGGCCTTATAACTATTCTTATATTAATTATTAGTTTCAAAAACATTTAAACTTCTTCCATAATATCTAAACTGAATGTAAAATTTATTTAATATATTCAAAATAATTTAATGAATTATTATTTCAATTAACATAAAAAACATTGAAAGTTATTGGGCAAAAGCTTAGAATTAAATGAATGATGAGCGTAGAGAGAAAAACTTGACGATTACCTTATTCAATTTATGTGGTGGTATTTATTTATTCATTTATAGTTATATAGGCCGAAGCGCGCCGACTAAATCGCGCAGAATAAATGCGCGCAATGACAAATATATTTATTTTTTTAATGTGAAATTTATGTGAAAAAAAATAAAAAATGTCATTCAAAATTTTATTTCATTGCATCTGCGCGCTTCGGACGGGTCCCCGGTTGTATATGATCATCGTGATTTTACATTTTTTTATAAAGCGTACGCTTCCGAGAGCACCGGTTGAGAACTACTGATCTAGATGAACATTCTAAATCTGACTTTTAATTCAATGTCAATAATTTCACACAAACAAAAAAAATTTAAATATCGTAATTAAAACAAAAATTTCAGTTTAAAAAAGTATTGAGCTGTATTTATATGTCGATATTCTCATTACATTATTGAATTTATCAAAGATTGATTTCCATAACATAAGTTTCAGCATCAAATGAAAGGTTTTGGAGGATTCGGTATGTTAGAAATCTTCTTTATAATGAAATTTTGATTTAAATTATCGCTTTGGGAGGGAATCTATTTTTGAAATTTATTGTGAACTTTTTCAAGTCGCTTTTCATTGTTACAATGATTGTTTTTGCTAAGTAAGAAATAACTTTTGTCATCCATCATGATTGCAGTTGACATTTCTTGGTTTCAGGGGTCCTTTAGTTGCTTAATTGGGATTTTATGCTTGATTCTTGTTTAATTATTTGTTTTAATCTACTTTGAACTTTTAAAATCTGATTAATTATAATTAATTTTATTTGATTTCTTAATTAAGATAAATACCATGAAGAATTGTTATCTGTGGAGATTGAAGTAAGTGTATAATATGAATGAAAATAGAATTTATTATTTTTTGTTAATTATTATTTTAAAAAACTTCTTTCACTACTGCCGTTTAATGTCAGCAAAAATAAAATTTCATTACAATTATTTTTGTTTTTTGTTTGCCAGAAATATTATTTTCATTCGTTTTTCTTTAATTAATTTGTACAAAGTAAAATGACTTAATGGTTGCTCTTCATTTTGGATGTTACATTTAAGAAAAATTTGAAGGTGTGAAATTTCATCGATATCTTCATTGTATTCTTTAAGAACATTTCTACATTTATTATCACTAATATTAGTATTACCGTATATACTTGACTATTAGTTGATTCAAATATAAGTCGAAGTGTAATTTTTGGTAGAAAATACTATCTAAAATCAATGACCCCAATATAAGTCTAAACTAAAATAGAGCTTATTAAATAAAAGGTTAACATCTACTTTTAATAAAAAAATCACCAACATGTTAATACAAATTAATAACTTCCATTCATAACTTCCGGTTTGTATAGTTCAAAAATAGTAAGTAAGGGAAGTATATTCAAATAAATGCAATACTGTTTAATTAAAAAATTAACACTACAAATCTATTTTTATGTTTGACCCGCGTATAAGTCGTAGTGGCTATTTTGACTTGAAAAGTTGATGTAAATTTCTCGACTTATACGCGATTATATACGGTAACTAAAAGTACGAAAGTTTCATTCAATTCCCGATAACATTCAGGTCTTTGTTTTAAATTTGAATAAAATATGTTTATGATTTTCAAAGCCTTCAGAAGGACTTATCATGGTATCTAAAAAAGCAATTTTGCCTTCTGGCCAGGTAGTTCATGAATGAACTGTATATTAGTGTTAGTGGAGTTTGCATGTGCCAAGATTATGTTGAGAGGTCCCGTAGAGACTATGAAAATGTCATCAATATATCTTTTCCACATAAAGATCTCATATCCAAAAAATGATGTAATATTTGATTCTATATGATCCATGTAGAAAATGGCTAAAATCGGTGAAAAGTTGTTACCCATAGCTAAACCATGAATTTAGTTTAAACGGTTTTCCTTTAATTAATACAGCATTTGAGTTTATGGCTAGTTTGACAATTTCTATGAAATTCTGTTCAGATAAGTCTGCGAAAACTGTTTCTGGTTTGAAAGTTTCGAACAAAGAAAGCTGCAACTGTAACTGTAACTGCAACTGCAACTGTAAAGACGTAGGTTCTCTCCGGTGAGAGGGGTGGATCCATGAAGATTTGAAACGTCAAGAGATTCCCAGAAGTATTGTTGCTCTAATGATGTGGAAAGAGATAAGTTTGTAATTTCTGCAACAAATTGGTTTGTGTTTAAGGGATAAGATTTAGAAGGGATAAGATTTAGAAGATTTTTGAGGATTTCAGCAAGAATTTTTGAAAGAGTTATGGATAGAGTTTCCAACAGCAGATACAAAATTGTCATGGTACTTGGTAAAGGTTCAATACAATTGCATTTTGCAAGTAAATCTCTGATATTAAGATTAGTCTGTTTGTTAGCAATGACAGAAAGTTTCTTATTAAATGCGATCTACGAGGAGGATGGTAAGATCATTTTGTTTATTGGCGTATAGTTAGCAAGATGTTGAAGAGTGATTCGTAATGATCCGTGTTAAGCGCCACAAGTCTGTTTGTTTTATCTGAAGGCAGGATTGTTTACCCACTATTTAAATGTTTTTATATTAGGAGTGAAAGATTTTTGTGTCGAGAGATGCTTTTTCATGAGATTAGTCTGTTTTTTGATAATATTCTTAGGATCATTTTCCAAACTGCTAATATTCGCATCGATGTCATTTGGAAGGTCCGGCATGTTGACGTATGTTCTACGATTCGGATTGAGAAAATGATTGTATTTTTCAGCAATGCTAGAATATTCTGGATGAGATTTTGTTTTTAATTTTTTTGTTTTAAGATGTAATCCTAATTGTCTTCTTAGACTTTCAAAAGTAGCATTAGTTAGTTTTCTCCATAGTGAATATTTTCACTCAATATTTTCACTATTTTTTCAAAGAGATATTTATTCTAATATTTTTTATTAATTTAATTTAATTTTTAGAATTATGAATCAATCATAAAAATGCTACTGACAAACGAAGGAGATGTGAACAAATTGAACAAAAATCAAGAAAGCATATTTGATATTGCAAATACCTTAAGAAATGAAAGGTAAATTTGTACATAGTTATTAAATATTACAGTTTCCCGTAACCAAAATGACCCAGAACAAAATAGTCAAGGATATACATTGCACGTGATGCAATAGATGATGTTTTTTTAAAGCACATATCTTTCCATTGTGCATTTGTTTTCTTTATTTGTGTCGTTTGCCAGAACTTTTCTCAATGTCCAAGATTTACGTGCTATCGAATTGGAAGACCGGTGCGTTAGTTCTTTCAGGATTCTGAAGTCGAGTATGTCACTGATGAATGGGATATTAGAATAGAAATATTTCTTCTTTTGTGTTAATTCCCTAGATCATTTTGGGGTAGAATTCATTCTTTCAATGTCCTCACCTTGATATCCGTTTCTGAGTAAGTCCTACTGTAAGATTTTATTGAAATTTGATTACTGTTTAAAGTTCTCGTTTTCTTCAGTGCATCGATTGGCTATCCTTATGATCTTTGGTGCATAAATATTTCTTTGCGAGCTGGTTTTCTTTATAACCCGTGTGTTGGAGTTTTTGTTTCTATTTTAATTCTTAAATCCAATACATTGAGGGATCTATCTTCTTCCGGATATTCGATTTCAAACTTAATGTCTCGGTGAGCCGCATTGAATGTATGAAATATTTACTCCGCTTCTTTTCTGCTTTTGGTCGTGATCATCTACATATCTTGCATAGAAACCGATCGGATGTGTGGTCCTTAATGTCTGTCGTTCGAGGTTTTCCATGATGATTGTTAGCAATCCTGATATGCTTGTTTATTGATATTTTGCTGAAAGGTGAAATAGGTGTTCTCGAGGATAACAATAAAAAGTTTAATAATAATAATAATAATAATAATAATAATAATAATAATAATAATAATAATAATAATAATAATAATAATAATAATAATAATAATAATAATAATAATAATAATAATAATAATAATAAGAAGAAGAAGAAGAAGAAGAAGAAGAAGAAGAAGAAGAAGAAGAAGAAGAAAAGAAGAAGAAGAAGAAGAAGAAGAAGAAAAAGAATGTTTAACAATTAATTGATAATCTAAGCCTGTTGCTTCGAATTATATATTTAATATTACAAGTTTGCAGATATTTTTTTTCTGTGATTTAGCGAATTTGCAAGTGATGTGATTTCCAGTATAGCAGGTAAAGTATGCAATAGAGTTGAATCAGCAATATTGTATACTTACCTGGCGCGAAGAGAAATCTTCGCGTCTGCGGCATAGTACTAATGAGAGCCAAAAGCTCGAAACTAGTCTACTATTGGTATTTGCACTGGGTTTGTAATGTTTATCTTGTAATTTAGTTTAGCTTGTAATGTTTATTTATAAATCAGTAATATATCGTTGTTTGTTGATACTTACGAATTTTCGGCACTGCCTTTTTCAAGTGAATTTGATCATTATTACATTTTATTATTTTTGTTGGAGAAAAATAAATTTATTTCGTATTTTATAATAAATTTATTGGTTTAATTATATTTTATTTATATTTTATTTTAATACCCAAATAATATTTCCTATTTTTTAAATTTTAAATTCTTTAATTTAATTTAATTTTTAATTTTTTAATATTTTATTTTATAAAAAAAGTTTTTAATATTTTTAAAATTTTTTTAATTTTAAATTTTAAATCTAATTAAATATTAATTTAAGTATTAATTTAGTTGAATGTTGATGAACGGTTTAAGTTTTTTATATAAAGAGTCTCCGCGTCTAATCTTTGCTATGAATTTTTGAACGCATCTTGTAACATTTTGGATTTTGTTTCGTGTAAGAGTGGTGCTGGTTTGTGCACTTTTTTCCAGTGTTCGTGATAATTGCTGGTTTTGATCTTGACGTGTTTGTCGAGTCTTGTTTGGAACGTTCTATGTGTTTCGCCTATGTACGATACGTCACATCTTGTGTAAGTAATTTGGTAAACAATGTTCTTTGAGAAGCAGAAACATTTGGTGGAGGATCGGCATATACAATCTCGATGAAATAGGTCTGATGTTAGAGATTTTTGAGACTTACGAAGCTGTGATTTCAAAGGTGCAGCAGTTATAAAAAATTGGGCGAATATGAACTGGCAACTCCATATTAGAATGTAAGCTCTGATTGTATTACATGTCCTATTATTTAAAAAAGGGAAGCGTAGGTAAATTACTGGCTTATTGATATGTTCCTTTTGTTTTGATCGATTTCGATTTAGTGAGATTTTGTGGGCTTTGTTTTATATCGATTTTTGGGATTTTGATTTCTATTCGAGTTTTCGAATTCTAGAATTTGTGGAATTTTGGTTTTAAATTTAAAAAGGATTTTTGTGTTTTGGATTTTCTATTGGATTTAATAAAAAATTGATATTCGGATTTTGGTTCTTTAATGACTTCACTTAATAACGATAATTACTATGCTCTTCAATGCAACAGGGACGTTCACATATCTCAGGATGGTAAATGTGTGACGTGCAAGGATGGATTTATTGAAAGAATTGAATCTGATAACTCAATGGAAAATAATGATGATGCCTTGAATGCTTTTCATATTATTCGTCATGTTCCTGTTGGAAGTACTACAAACGAAACTGATGGTTCCTTTTTTATGACTCCAAGAGATCCTGATAACAGAAATAGTGTTTTTGGCCAACTAATATCAAATTTATTTGGTGGATTGCTGCCGCTGGATTTTAGATCCGATTCGTCAGATTACATATTTTCAGATCAAAGTTTCGACAATTGTGTAACGAGTATTATGAATCAATTTGAAAAGAGTGGTCCTCTACCAGCCAATGAGGCAGATATTGAGAAATTGCAAGTCAAGAAAATCACCACAGCTAATGATACAGGTTCCATTTGTCTGTCAGATTATGAGGTGGCCGATGAAGTGTACGAGTTGCTCTGTCAGCATAGATACCCTGATCAATGTCGAGAAACGTGGATGATTATAATAAGGACCATGATTCAAAGGATGATTAAACATGGTAGCAGAACGTGGTTCTCTTCCGGGGGCTACGCACCAATGTTTCAGGAGAGACAGCCCTGGCTGATCAAAGGTGATTTGAACATTCTATTTTGCATTCATTTAAATTTTATTTGCATTTCTGTAAAATTAACCATCCTTCCCTATCGAGCGTGAAAAAGTGCTGCTATGAGGCCAGCATTTTTTAAAGTGGGTAGCCAGGGGAACAGTGTAAAGAAAAAGAAGATAAAAAGCTCAGCGTTTTTGCGAGCTAAGTCAAGGGTGAGGGCGAGCGGGGTAATGGGTTTTGAGTTTCGATGGAAAAGTAGGAAGCAAATATTTATAAAAACTCTGACTGGTAAGACAATTACTATTGACGTTGAATTGAATGACACGATTGAAAAGGTAAAAGGAAAAATTCAAGACAAAGGAATTCCGGTAAATTATCAAATGTTAGTCTACGCAGGAAAGCAATTAGAAAATAAAAGAATAGTGAACGACTATAGCATACAAGTAGGTTCGACACTTCATTTGTCACTCACGCTGTGCGGTGGCAATGACGAAGAGATTTTAGAAGAAGGACTGTGGAAAAAGAGAATGAAAAAAGGAAAATTAACGAGATTGAGAAACAAGATTCTCAATGATATAAATGGGAAGGAAGTTAGCAAATGGTTGGAGGAATATGAAGATCAAAAGGAAGAATTAGGGGACCTGAGAACAATCAGTAAAAAATTGCAAAGATTGGACATCACTGCAATCTTAGATAAAGACCTCCAAGAGATCGAGGAAAAACATCAAATGATTGGGGCACTAATGGAAAGAAAAGCAAATCAATCTTTTATGGAAGAGAAGGAAAATGAGAATGATGATACAATCATGAAAAATAAGTCCGTGCATAAAAGAAAACTGGAAAGTCTACAGAAAATTACAATCCCTGTTTTTGAACGCAAGATGAAAGAGTACGAACCATGGAAAGCAGCTTTTACTGCATGTGTTGACGAAGCGGAAGGTGATGAGGTTGAAAAGATGTTTCACCTGCACAAGTACCTTCACGGAGAGCCATTAAAGTTAATTGAAAATCTTGGATATTCGGCAGAGGCTTATCAAATGGCAAAAGAGAAGTTGGATAGGCGATATGGTGGGGATGAAAGGATATATTTATTTAGAGGAAATGGACAAGTACAGGCCAATTCGAGAAGGAGATTTGAAGGATTTAGACTTATTTCTTGGATTATTAGAAACAGTCACCGTTCGATTTAAATCCACTGGGAAAGAATCCGAGTTAAAGACTGGATGTCTTTTTCAAAAGTGTTTGGGCAAGTTAACGACGAATCTTGTTTATAAATGGAAGAAAGACAAAATAGAAAAGGAATTACGGGAGACGATAGAGGATTTGAGAAGATGGATCCAACAAAAAGCGGAGATCCTAAGGTCCACTAACGAGGTCGTGTATGGGACTCAACCAAGCACCAGGACTTATGATGGACTAAGAGTAGAAGGTGTGTCTAAAGAAAGAGAAAGCTTCAATCCAGGAGGTCGGACGCATTTTACGAGGCAACCAGATGGCAGAGTTAAAAGTGGAACAGTCCTACAGGCGAATAACTCTAACGTCTATAGATCAGAGTGTGTACAATGTGGTGGTCAACATTACCTAGACCAATGTGACAAGTTCAAGCAACTCACAATTTCAAAAAGGAAGAAAGTCATCGAAGAAAAGAAACTGTGCAGGAATTGCTTCAAAAGAAATCACATGACCAAGGAATGTCGTAAAGAATCTTTCTGCAAGGTTACCGGATGTAAGCAAAGACACAACGAATTATTACATGAAAGACAAATCAGTGAGGAGAGTGAAAAAGGTAACAACACGATGTTGACCCAGAAAGGGATGAACGAGAAAAACCTAAGACCTTACCTTAGTTTAAGAACAATTCCAATCTACCTGGAAAATGCGAACAAGAAAATAAAAGTCAATGCACTGTTAGATGATTCAAGCTCAGTAAGCTACATCAATCTAAGAATTTTAAAGGAGCTTGGTTTAAAAGGGGTTGAAAAGAGGACACCGATAGAGGTTATCGGCGGTAATGTCCAACAAATGATGGCTACTCCAGTGACCATGAAGTTAATTAGTAATGACGGCCGATTGACGAAAAACTTCAACGCAGTGGCCGTCAAAAATATCACGGGAGAAATGAGGGTAGTAAATTGGGCAAGAGAAAAACATAAGTGGACTCACCTTAAGGGCATCCATTTTCCGATGCTAGACGAAAGACAGGCAGTTGAAGTGTTAATTGGAGCTGATTATTTAACGCTTCAACGAGCACTCAAAGAAATCGATGGTAAGTTGGATGAACCGATTGCCCGTTTAACCCCACTTGGCTGGACATGTGTTGGAAGAACCTCAGTGGGGAGAACTTGGAATCATCAAAGCAATTTCATAAGAACGTTCTTTGGTAATTGCGATGATTTGAAAAGACAAATGGAACGATTATGGGAGATTGACGAAAGTGGCTTAAAGGAAAATACATTTGCAGCGAAAGACCAGGTGAGTTATGATAAAACAAAATCTGAGATGAAGAAAATAGATGGACATTTCGAGGTGAAGGTGCCATGGAAAGGGTCACCAACATCTTTGCCCAATAGTGATAAAATGGCAGAAAGTCGGCTGCGAAGTTTAGCTAAAAGGCTTGAAAAGGAAGATTTACGAACTGAGTATCAGGATAAATTGAATGAGCTAAAGATAAATGATATGAGAAAAGATGAATCAATTGAATCATTAAGAAATGAAATCAATGCGATAAAGTAAGAAAATCAAATGCTGAAAACCATGATGAGAAATAGCAATAATAATTTGTGGATCAAATTGGATCAAATGGATATCGAAATAAATGACAGGTGCAGAAATGATACGGTCAAATCGGTAAATGAGCAAATTGAATGTATCAATCAATTGGAATTAGAACAACAAATGAAAATTGTCAACAGAAAATGCCAAGAATTGAATGGAAGTGTGCAAATCATTCACCAGGTGAAGGTTGACAGTGATAGGATGGCGAAGGAAATGCAGGAAATGAAGGGGGAAAGGGATAAACTGACAGGGGAAATAGAGAGAATCAATAAATTCCTGAAAATGCGGTATAATGGGCAGTTGCAGCGACCAATAGGGAGGGTAATCGAAGCGATTCCTGGAGATAAAAGAAAACTATGTGCGATGATAATTAGATGTAAAGGAAAGGAGATATTGAGATGTATCTTCAAATTATGCTTGAGTATAAAAGAAGAAGGAGAAGCTAATGGGGATTTGAGATTGACACCAAGGTGTCAAGGGGGAGAGGATGGTTCATTATGAGGTTAATTCACGTCTATGTGCGCTTTTTACTTTTTTTGTATTTTGGTTGTGTGCGCACACAGACCCAGACAATTGTCGAATTATTAGTTTATCTCGCGTCTGTGTGCGCTTTTTACTTTGTTGGATGGATTTGTGTGCGCACACAGACGCGGACAATTGTGGAGTTATTATTTCAGGTTTTATCGATTTGGGTTTGGATTGTATCGATTTTTGGGATTTTGATTTCTATTCGAGTTTTCGAATTCTAGAATTTGTGGAATTTTGGTTTTAAATTTAAAAAGGATTTTTGTGTTTTGGATTTTCTATTGGATTTAATAAAAAATTGATATTCGGATTTTGGTTCTTTAATGACTTCACTTAATAACGATAATTACTATGCTCTTCAATGCAACAGGGACGTTCACATATCTCAGGATGGTAAATGTGTGACGTGAAAGGATGGATTTATTGAAAGAATTGAATCTGATAACTCAATGGAAAATAATGATGATGCCTTGAATGCTTTTCATATTATTCGTCATGTTCCTGTTGGAAGTACTACAAACGAAACTGATGGTTCCTTTTTTATGACTCCAAGAGATCCTGATAACAGAAATAGTGTTTTTGGCCAACTAATATCAAATTTATTTGGTGGATTGCTGCCGCTGGATTTTAGATCCGATTCGTCAGATTACATATTTTCAGATCAAAGTTTCGACAATTGTGTAACGAGTATTATGAATCAATTTGAAAAGAGTGGTCCTCTACCAGCCAATGAGGCAGATATTGAGAAATTGCAAGTCAAGAAAATCACCACAGCTAATGATACAGGTTCCATTTGTCTGTCAGATTATGAGGTGGCCGATGAAGTGTACGAGTTGCTCTGTCAGCATAGATACCCTGATCAATGTCGAGAAACGTGGATGATTATAATAAGGACCAGGATTCAAAGGATGATTAAACATCCTGTCAACTTTCAAGAAGTATTTTTCTACGAACTCCTTTGGGTATCCTTTCCTTTGGGGAACTGTGTTTTAAATGTTTCCAGGGTTTCTTGTTTTTTCCGAACAGTTCCGTATTGCTCATTTTCACTTTCCTATTAATAGAGCGATTTTTCGTTAAAGTGGAACGTGAATTTCCCAAGGAAGAATGTTCCCACCGTGTAGACTTTTAGTGAATAAACCTGTCTTGAATGTGAGCGTGTATGGACCTTCAGAAGGACTTATCATGGTATCTAAGAAAGCAATCTTGCCTTCTGGGTCAGGTAGTTCAAGAGTGAATTGTATATTAGTGTTAGTGGAGTTTGCATGTACCAAGATTATATTGAGAGGTATCTTTTCCACATCAGGATTTATAGGATTTAGACCATGAATTTGTTTGAACGGTTTTCCTTTAATTAATACAATATCTGAGTTTATGGCTAGTTTGACAATTTCTATGAAATCTTGTTCAGATAAGTCTGCAAAAACAGTTTCTGGTTTGAAGGTTTCGAAAAAAGAAGCTGTAAATGTGAAGACGTTGTTCTCTCCAGTGAGAGGGAGGGATCCGTAAAGATTTGAAACATCAAGAGATCCCCAAAATTATTGTTGCTCTAATGATGTTGAAAGAGATAGGTTTGTAAATTACAAAGGTTTACAAAAAATACTTCGTTAGTGAATATAACTATAATAGGCATAATACACAAAAGGAACATGTCAATAAGCCAGTAATATACCCACGCTTCCCCTTTTTAATCAATAGGACATGTAATACAATCAGAGCTTACATTCGCAATATGGAGTTGCCAGTTCATATTCGCCCAATTTTTTATAACTGCTGCACCTTTGAAATCACAGCTTCGTAAGTCTCAAAAATCTCTAACATCAGACCTATTTCATCGAGATTGTATATGCCAACCCTCCACCAAATGTTTCTGCTTCTCAAAGAACATTGTTTATCAAATTACTTACACAAGATGTGACGTATCGTACATAGGCGAAACACATAGAACGTTCGAAACAAGACTCGACGAACACGTCAAGAGCAAAACCAGCAATTATCACGAACACTGGAAAAAAGTGCACAAACCAGCACCACTCTTACACGAAACAAAATCCAAAATGTTACAAGATGCGTTCAAAAATTCATAGCAAAGATTAGACGCGGAGACTCTTTATATAAAAAAACTTAAACCGTTCATCAACATTCAACTAAATTAATACTTAAATTAATATTTAATTAGATTTAAAATTTAAAATTAAAAAAATTTTAAAAATATAAAAAACGTTTATTTATAAAATAAAATATTAAAAAATTAAAAATTAAATTAAATTAAAGAATTTAAAATTTAAAAAATAGGAAATATTATTTGGGTATTAAAATAAAATATAAATAAAATATAATTAAACCAATAAATTTATTATAAAATACGAAATAAATTTATTTTTCTCCAACAAAAATAATAAAATGTAACAATGATCAAATTCACTTGAAAAAGGCAGTGCCGAAAATTCGTGAGTATCAATAAATGATATTACTGATTTAGTATGCTATTTAGTATATATGCTTTCAGCGCTCATTATCACGTTTCCCATAAATCCTTTCTTACCATTATCTATTTGTCCTTAATCAGGTTTCAAGGTTCTAATTACAGTAATTAATTATTTATTGGTTTTCTGTAAATCCGGGTGCTTTTCACACTTAATTATGCACTTTTCATAATTCTTTTGCTATTTTTGATCATTGCTATCAATTCTATTCCACATCACATTTTTACATCCTTATTTTATTTTTTATCACATTTCAAAATTTCAACCGCGGCAATTTTTATAAATTAATATAATAATGGAACTTCAAATATAAATTATATGTATAAAAAGGATTTGAATGCTTGGACGTATGCTTGACAATTAGCAATCAGTTTTCAGTAAATACTGTAAAAATTTATCAATTAAATTTAAATTAAAATATTTTTTATAGTTTTGTCCATGTAATGCTGGACCATTGCAAGCAACAATTGGAATTTTCGGTTACGAAATCCATGGAAATGATTTTGTCGAATTTGGTCGAATATGAAAATTGGGATTTACTATCTCATATAATTGGCCATGCTCGTGTTGATGAAATTAGCAATAAATATCTCCTGCTCCTTTCTATCTCTGTTCTTAAGAAACAAAATACAACAGAATTATTTGACAAAATAATGTCTGTCTGTCTAGACAAAAATGTTATTCTTTGTGGAGGAGAAACCTTCGTAACTGCTTTGATAAAGTCCGGTATCAACTCGTCAATGATTGTTAGCATTTTGGATACGAAACTATTCGATATCAATAAGGCAAATCTTAGTAACGAAGTACCATTAATTCTCGCCTGTGGATGTTTGTTATTAGATGTGGTGAAGCTGCTTGTTGCATTAAATTGTGATCTGAAATGGTGTAGACACGAAGCTATTGAATCTGCAGCTTTAGCAAAATTTAATGCTGAAAATGAAGTAAGAAAATTATATATATATTTTGATTCACGAATTTTCGGCACAGCCTTCTACAAGTGATTTTTTAATAAATACAATGTCAATTACAAAAGAAATCAGTAGTGAAAATTGAAAATAGTTCTTATAACATATATAAAAGGTTCCCTCTGAAGTGCGCTGAATAAAAAATGTATTGTGAAATATAAATAACTATTGTGTTAGAGACAATTGAAGAAGAAATGAGAATTCTCATTAAGCTACAAATACTCTTGAAGAGAATAATCCTCTAAAATAAACAAAAATGAAAATTATCTTCTTGAATTTCCATAAATTTACCCATAAATAATAAAACAAAAATACAAAAATTCATAAAGATGATCACATTTTTCCTAAAATTTTCCCACATTTACTCAAAATTCCCCTGAAATTAAATAGCATCATTAACCTTCTAGATATTATATGTATTAGAGATCTAAATTATTATTAATTTCAGTTATTTTACTAACTTAACAATAGCAATTTCACTCGTTGAAACAAATTCTTATCAAGTAAAGAAAATAACTGTAAAAATAGGTTTATAACTGGAAATGAATTTCCTTGTGAAAGCGATGAATACATTATAAAAAGAAGAATTAGAAAAGTAAATATATGCAAGCAATCTGACGCAGTGATTTCGACCCATCATGAGTTGGCGGATATTTTCGTTTGATCCCATGAGCCATACAATTTTTTATCTAGGAAATATAAAAATGACAGTCAATCATCGAAAAACATTTTTTGAGCTGCAGTAAATAAAAAAATAATTATCATCGTAATCACTTAATTTTAATGTTTGTAATAAAATTAATTGATTTGTTTAAAAACCCTTAATTTATATAGTTATAATATCCTACCTGATGATGACAGGAAAACTGTCGAAATATATCGTGAAAAGAATGTTTGATTGGCGCTTTCTTATAATTAAATCATTATCATGCATATTTAACTATTTGTTTTAATAATACTGAATTTAAAACTCAATAAATTTGTGAACTGTTTTGAAATGAAACTTTATTATTAATGTTGGGGTTCGTATAAAATAGTTCAAAATACCTTTGAATGTGAAAATTATTAAATGGACAAATCCATAAAATACCAAAACCTAAAAAATCAAAATGACGTATTCCGGGAGAAATTTGTAGGTGCGGATAGTGAAATTTTAGAGGAACATAGATATACTAATATGCAACCAATTGTGGTCCAAGAAAAAGATGTATAATAAATACAAATTAATTAAAAATAAATAATTAATTAGGTATGTAGATAATCCAAGTCATGTATAAAACTTGAACTACTTGGGAAACGCGAGCAGTAAACAGGAGGTAATGAAATTAGACCTCTTTTCAAAATCAACAAGAATGGTTAGTTTTGAATTAGCGAAACAAGATCTTTGAATATAGGCTAGAAGGCGCCTGTATATTATTTTTTTTTCAAAATTTGGTTGATTGGTTATTCAATTATCCGATTAATCAGAAGTAACAATAATTAAAAGTAAACGAGATTTTTGGGCAAATGCCAGTTGGTCGAAGAGAGGAAACTACAACATCGTGATTAAAGATAAACGAGCTTAGAAGTGCTCAGCCAAATTTCTACGAAAAGAAAAGTCAACTAAATCTGGTAAAAGCGGTCTCCCTTAGGGTCACCTGCTTTCGATTTTTATTAAAGAGTGGAGAACTAAAAGGGTGTAGTCAAGAACTTTGTATCAACATTTGTTGACATTTATTAAAGTGTTTTGTGTTGAGTTTTATCTTAATAATTGAGACAAAGAGCACGTGGAGTCAGAGTTAATGTCGACTTGAAACAATAATAACCTAACATTCTGATGAGGCCGACATGATTTTGAAGTCGGTGAAAATTTATTATTTTTGTTGAAAAATATTGATTTGAATTAAAAAGTAGTGAAAATTTGTTATGAGAAAATTGCTAAAGTTATAGTATTGAATTTGTAGAAAAATTGAATTATTGAAGGAAATTGAATTGGAAATATATTTTTCAAAAATTAATTACTTGAAGGTAAAAATAATTAAAATTTAAAACGAGAGGTAATTTTTATAATTGTAATACTTTGAAATTTGAACGAGTGAAACCAGTTCATTTTTTATAAACTGAGAAGCCAAAACAATTAGAAAATCTTATGAGCACTCAAAGGCAAAATAATAATCCGAATAGTAATGACGATACACCTATCTCCACCATCACTATGTGGAACGGCAAAGAAACCAATGATTATGCATTTTGTCAGAACTTTAGAGTCAATCAATATGTTGGAGATCCTGTTTAATTCGTAGACTTCATGGTTGATCATTATATGTATGCCACAGCATATGGATGGATTCAAACTAATATGGTAGCAAAGATTGCCACTATATTTGAAAAGAGCTCCCAGGGAGGCTTTTCAACAGATTGACAAACGAACCATCACTAAAGATTGGATAAAACTAAAGGATGCGTTAGCAGTGAAATTAATTGTAGGTGATATTAAAGGAATAATGAGACAAAATTTCTACTGTCCAGTTCAAAAGCCTCACAAATATTTTAAGAAAAAGTTTTTAAGGTGACACCACTGGTAAATGGAGATTAAAAGGAAATCAAAAGGCTCTGTTATCTAGACTTTAATAATTTTGATGAATTAATTAAAAAGGCCATGAAAATTGAGCTAAACCTTAAAAGTGCACAGTCAAAATCAGAATCTTTTGTGATTATCACTGAAAAACGAGAAAGATTAATAACTCCAGTCATAAATGACTTATTCCAATCATCAAGTTCCAATCATCAATCCTTCACCATAATTTAGGACCAAATTCAACTAAAGTAACTCAGCGGATATGCAAAGTAAAGAAAAAGAATCAATTCAATGCAGCCATTGTCAACGAATGGGAGATCATATCAATCAATGTTGGTTAAAAATAAATCAGAGAAACCAAACTTCAATTCAGTGCGATCATTGTTAGATAAAATGACACATCAGCAATCAGTGTCGGTTTCAAATGACTCACAATGAAGCTAAAAAGATGTTTCCAGATTGGCTTAAAGGTAATCGTGAGAAAAGTTTCAACAGAACAAATACTAATGATCAGCAAACTAATGACAATGTACAATGCTATGACTGCGGAAGAAAAGTGTATGTTTCAAAAAACTGTCTTGGTAGATCCTGATCTCCATAAACGTCACCATCACCTCAAAGAGATAAAATAAACCTTCAAAGACAAGTTCAATGTCATTCTTACAGAGGTTATGGACACATGACTAGATTGTGTCTCAAAAATTGTATAGTTTTATGTGTAATATTCAATGGTCCCACTTAGACTTTTGAGAGGTTCAGCACGATGTGTCAAATCCTTCAAAGAGTAAAAATTGTTTCACTTTATTGTTCATTTAAATTTCATTTAAAATAATACAAAAGATGTTGGATCATAGGGTTCATGTTTCACAAGGGTTGAAGATCAAAAGTTCAAAAGCATAAATCTTTTTTTCTGCAAATTTTGAATTTTTCTATTTTAAAATCTTTACAAAATTTTGTGTCGTATTTATCGTAGGAAATGAAGGAAAATATCTTACTAATGACATATGATTCGATGTATTGTCACATTAATTGAAACAAAACTGTTATACATCGAGACAATTCCCAGATAAATCTCATAGAAACGATATTGGAGAGACCGTAGCGTAATTATTGCTCTTACTTAATGAGTTTAATGGAGGAACCTTAGCACGATGTATAATGCACCTTGTCCACAATTTCTGCTTTTTGCAGTTATAAGTGAATTAAAAACTTTAAACTCCTCCAGTCATTTAGTTATATATTTTATACGCATTTTAAATATTTTTGGGATTCCATTCTAAATTATTAATTGCTAATTTTGTTTATTTTAATTTTAGAATAATCAATTTAAAACGGACTTGGGGGGCCAAATTATCAAATTAATATCCGAAACAATTGATAATGCTACGGTAATGTCATATTATTTTGTTAGGATTATTTTAATATTTCTTTTTTATAATTATTTATATTTTTATAAATGGTTAAACTCCACAAAAAACTTGAAAATAATTTATTGAAATTATTAAAACAATTTTCAGAATATGTGAGTGATATATTCCCAATTGCAATCATAAATTTCTGAATTTATAACAAATTATTTCAAACCTAAATAGTGGCGTCGGATCTTGTAAAAAGTCTAACCCTAAAATTACATTTGTAAAGGTCCCGCCCATAGGGGCAGAGATTTTTACAAAATTCGTTGCGTCTTATGAAATTTGGAATCCCTGGAGCTAAGAATCATACGGTGCTTATAAAGTTGTTTATGGAAATTTTTTTCAAAAACAAAAGATAAAAATAATTTATTAATAACATTTTCTTTAAAAACGGGAATGATACTGGACATCACCTCAGGATCCAGCATTATATTCTATTCCCCTCTATGTGACGACGGAACATCATCCAGCGTTGACAGCGATCCTGAACTAGACAAACTGTCCGTGGTGTCGCCCCTGACCAGAGTTCAAAGGCAAACCTTAATTGCCAATTTATTTGAAGGCAAATTGCTGCAACACTGACTGTAGTTGACGATGTAAACCAGTCACTCTTTAAATAGTTAACAAGTATATTTAACACGCACGGTTCGGAAATAAGGGTAATACTTGGTTTATAGGTTATATATCCTAGAATTTCTATTCACCAGGGAACAATAAAAAAAACTAATAATGCTATTCGAAAACGGAAGCACAGTCACGTTATTCATTCGATTCTTGGAGCAGACATTTTGAGCTCTTATGATGTGCTAGTTGATTGTCGTTCTAGCCTTTAACTGACACACTCCTATACAAATCTAATATTTCACGCCGATACAGAACTCCATAAACTTTCTAAGTCATCAGCCATCATTCAGGCGCCCATTATCAAAATGTTTTATCCTATGAGTGCTGTCACTATCCTACAGAAATGATCTGCCATAGGAAGACATCTTCAGCATGACTCGTTCACATTTTATTATCATTTCATCAAGAATCTTGAAAATTGCGTCCACTTGCAAATGACAAACTTGATTTCGTTCGCGCCGAATTCTCTAAACTCTTGAACGAAGTAATCATTAGAAGGTCAAAGTCACCATGGACTTCACCATTATATCTTGCCCATAGGAACGATGGTACCTTTAAACCTTGCAATGATTATCGTCGTTTGAACATGATTGATGAAAATGTACATGATTCATGTTCCATGGCGTTAGTTAATGTCATTCTTTATCGATTCCCAATCGCGAGGTTATTTTCCACAATAGACCTCACCAGTACCTGTCAGAGAATAGGACATTGAAAAAACTATTGGTCTCTTCGAATATATAACTTAAAAGTTTCCGAAAATTCATTTACCACTCTTAGATCTTTGTTCTAAACCAAATTTAATTTTTAGTTATCTGGAATAAAGATTCTTAAAACGTTTGAAAGAGCTAAAACTTCTTTGTCGGACTTACGAACATTACAATATCCCAAAAAAGATATGTCATTAGGCATAATTACGGATGCCTCAAACATAGCTATTGGCGCCGTGTTGCATCAAATTAACGCTTTTTTCGTAGAACCTTTACAATTTTATTTAAAAATAACCTTCATCTGCTCAGCAAAAATACTAAGCTTTTGATCGTGAGCTTCAACGTACATACAGACCATAAACCAGTGTTGTACCTTTTTACTATGGAAGACGCTTCACCTCGTTACCAACGTCAGATCAGATTCATATATGTTTTTTGCCACATTTTTCACATTGCCAGCAAAGAAAATATCATCGATGATTACCTGAACTGCAAAATAATCATCTAGTTTCCACAGCCATATTAAAATTTGGCGATAAACTTATTGTTCAAAAATGATTCCACTGCGACTCTTTACTTATTGGAACGTTTTGTTCAATTCTTAGTGGTTCTATGAGAATGTTGGTTTTTCATTCAGTGCTTGACATGCACCACTCAGGGTCCATGACCACCTTTAACTTACTATATTCATAAGTCGTCTGCCTGGGTATGAGATATAATGTCAAACTCTCGGTTGCACAATGCTTAAATCGCCAACGACAAAATTGATAATGTCGGTCCAGTTCCGAGTGACTGCGGTTTTATTTATTTGTTAACTATGGTTGACCGCAAAATTCGTTTGTTCGAAGCCATTCTTTTACGCAAAATCACTACAAACATTATTGCATTTTCTTTAAAACAAAATTGGATCTCATGCTTTTCTAAAAAAATCATTTAGTTCTTGCAGAACACAGTTTGAATCAGATTTATTCCAAGCTTTCACCAAAAAGCTCGGCATTCAACATCTTAGTTTGACAACATATCATCCACAAAGAAACTGTTTAGTCGAACGCTTTTACCACATTTTAAAAACTTTTATGGGTATTCTTTCCGAAAAATAAGGATGGTCTAAAGCTCAAACTTTCGTATTGCTGGAATTCATCACCGACTCAATTACTATTTGAAATATCTCTTTTTTTGGCGAAGCAACTTATTGACTTTGATAACTCCAACTTTGGAAGATATCTCAATCATCATAATGATCATGTTTTATCAATCGAAATTTATCCCAGTTTCTCTTCGGCATCCACGTACAAACCATACGTTCTAAGAACATTTGAGAAGACATCACATGCTTACGTCCGGAACGTTTCATATTCAAGTCTGCCACTGGGATATTCAGGACCAATTAAGCTATTAAAAGTTATCAAAAATAATTCGACGGTGACCCTTAACCTCTGCCGTTTGAAACCAGCACCTGCTTGACTTGACAACACATTTTTCATCTATGATTTTCGTACTCCGATAAACAAATTTCAGAAATCGGTCGCTCATCGCGTATTTGATTTGTCTTCTGATACAACTTTTGATACTCCAAACCTAACTGCTTGGTAACTCATTCTAAAGAAACTAAAGCAAATTCCTAAGCAGAAATAATTAACCAATGGAAACTGGGTTCGCGTCCGGTCTACACGTCAACCAGACTCGTCAAAATTATTTAGAATGACTTAGTTCATTTTTAATAAAAAATTACTTCTATAATTCAATTTCGACTACCGTTGATTTCTTAATAATCGAATAAATTTTTAAATTAAACATTTCTTATTTTTCTGCTCTAAAGAATTTAAATATTCAGAATATTTAATGCGATTTCTAATATTATGCTAGTTCTGAGCTTATTCAGCTCTCATTGGTACCATGTAAGAAACTCGATTCCATTCTGAATCGAACGGATCGTTCTGAATCCATTTGCCAACCAGTCACAAACATTCTGACCCCTCTGACCCCACCAGACTAGTGAATATGACAATTGAAGTATCGTTGTTATAAAATATATATAAATAGATATAATATGTTACAAACTAGGCGTGTGACTAGCCCAAATTAGTCTGGTACTAGAAATCTTATTGAATTTCTTTCAAAATTTTAATCATAACTCCATTCTGAAAGCAATACAATTTTTATTATAACATTTTACTTTTTATAAAATTAATTTTTATTTATTTCAGGTTTGCTGCCAGATTTGTATGGATAGATCCAAAGATCGAGTTTTGAACTGTGGTCATACATTTTGTTCAGTCTGTGCCAATGAATTCACCAAATGTCCAAATTGTAATGTAGACATTTCTGTCATTTTAAAACTATTTTTATAAATCTGTGATTAAATTTGCTGTGAAACTTTAAATATTAACTGAAATGCTTTATAGATTTTGAGGAAATAAAATGTAATTGATATTAATTTGATTTTTACTCTCTCTATATCAGGGGTGTTCAACTTTTCTGTATACAAGATCTACTTTTTTTGTTAAGAGTGTGTCGAGATTGACTTATTGTCAATGGGTGTGTAATGCATACTATGTTTGTGCACTGTGTTTCTGCATAAGGTGTATTCCACCTATTTATAGTTTCAGATCACTTATTAGTTTTCGAGATTTAGACTCCCGAAGAAAATAAATTCCCAGACTAAACTTTTGATAGCACATTCCGTACATGTGGTACCTAACAAAATTCGATTTTACAACACTTTTTCGAGATAGATTTTTACTAATATAAAATGCGATTTAGATTTTTTATCAACTGCAATGTATAGTTGTCGTAATATTTGTTCGTAAATATAAATAGTTGTTATAAAAATGCACAATATGGCTGATAATTTGATTACAATATTTCATTTTCTTGTTCTTTTGGGTCAAGAAAATTTTTCACGAGAGAATAATGACTTACTTTTGCTAATTGATCAATAGCTCGTAAGTACATCTCGTACTGAAATATAGATATACGGCTTATCTACCTACTTAGAAAAACATCAAAAATAATTATTTAAAGGGCCAAATACTCACGTCCAGGGGAATTAAAAGAACGTCGATAATTATTAACATTATTTATTAATTCAAAGTAGCCACAGTTAAATGTAGATTTAGAATTTACTTTGTTCCCTTAACATTAATGGGAAGACTTAGTTTGCATGTCTCTAACCAAGGAATCATAATCAGGTGTATATCCCGACAAAGATATTAATAATGCGTCTTCTCCATGGGAACCAGAGATGACAGAACGTTGTTTAGTCTTCATTAGCTTCAAGTTTGAAAATGCTGATTCGCAAAGATATGTAGATCCGAAACAAGAATATTGGTGACATTGTGATATTTTTCTCGGCTGACATATATTCTGGCTTGTCAAGGTAGTAAACGGAATTTTTCCTAGACATTTCGAGAGATCGACGATCGACCAAAATTGGCCTAACGATCGACTTGTTGGCCACTCCTGCTCTATATGCTATTGTAAGGGGTCTTCCAACATTTGAAACAGTCAGATATTTCTTACATGCAATTTTATATAAACTATAAATAAATAACTGGACATGGTCATGATTATTTAATATTGACAAAAAGATGTTTTGACAAAAATAGTCGATTCTAAACTTCTAATGAAGAGAAATCGGTTGTCTCAAACTGTCATGAAGATATTTCTAAGAATCAAGGCTGGCCCTAAATTAGCACCAATAGATGAGAGGTACAACTTTAAATAATTTAGCGTAATAATAATAACCCAGGTAGGTTATAACTTTACCTTAATATACGACTCCTCTGATAATTTGTCGTAAGAGATAAGATCGTACTGAAACGGCAATACTGATATCTCAATAAATCAAATATAAATACTTGTTTGATTTAAATTCGTTGAAACAAACGGAAACTTCTGCTTGAATAATCTAATTCCAAAAGATTTGAAATTTGACGGAAGGTAGATAAATTCAAATACGATTTGGTTAATATAAGAAAAGTCCACTACAATATTAATTATATCAGTAAACTATTTTCTCTCTATTATTATTTTTTTTGTCGTTGGTAGGATTTTTTTATATTTATTTTTTAAAAATGGTAATTTACGATTTATAATCTAATTTCTAAAGCATTTCCCAATGAAACCGATCCCTAAAACATGATCTCAAAAAATTCAGCAATAATACATGTAAACATTATTTGCACTCTATTGCAATTTTATACCAATATCCAGACTTATAAATATGAAGTCTAGAATTAAAAACTTAAAATTTCATTTAGACTTACAAATATGAAGCACATGAGTCTAAATCAAGAAATGTCTTTTCTTAGATTAGACTTACTTCTGATGTATTTACGAAAGAGTCGTGGTGAAGAAAATTACTTAACTCTACAATAAGAATATTTTTGCAAAATAAATTTGTCAAAAAATTCAAAGCATTAGACAGCGTCTTAATATATTTTGATCCGCTAGATAGGGCTAGAGGGTTCGGTAACTCGTAGTGACTAGATGGATTGGGCACCACTAGACCGTCTCCGGTGATAAAAATTTAATATTTATATATTTTTGCCTCGAACAAAGATAGAAATTTACTCCAAATGATAATTTATACCAAAATTATTAATGAATTGCCAATAAATGATCATGTATTTCTCACAAAGATATAAATTAACCAATAAATTTAAGTAATATTGTCTGAAAATATTTTGCTAAATATTATTTTAAATGAATAAAAATGACAAAGTTAACCAATAAATTAGTCGCTCGAAATAAGAATTCGGTAAGTTACATTTAAAATATTCTAATTATTCACGAATTTCTGATAAATATGATCATCCATTTCTCATTTAATTACCTAAGAATTTCTAACTCATATACATTTGCGTTAGGGTAACATGTGGACCCTGGAACAAAGATTTGACGCCATCGATGACGCAATAAATGCACACCCGGGGCCCTCCCGGGTTCAATGTCATTTTGAGGACAGTTTAAGGTCAAATTCTAGGTCAAAGTTGACTTTAGGTCATTTAAGGTCAAATTCGATTTTAGGTCATTTTAAGGTCAAATTTTAAACAATGTCATAAGACGTAACAAAGACATTGTACGGAACAAAGACATATAACTCATCATTTTAAACAAAGATATATATTACTTAACAAAGTTGTGTGACTCATCGTTTTGAATAAAGATGTATGACTCATCATCTATTTTTGGAACAAAGACAATGACTCATCGTAGAATATTTTTAAAAATTATGTCTTTGTTCCAGTGGTGACCTACTTTTTTGGCAAACCAAATGTTATTGTTCCTATCAACCGATTTTATTGAACGATGGCTATCATTTTCTTTGTTCCATTAAATTAATGGGGATTCCACCTACAACTTTAGACCTATGTATGACATCTACAAAAAGATATTTCAATACTTCCTTAGCATTAACATTTATTAAGTCAAATTCATCATACGAAAGAACATTAATCGCTTATCCAGGATTGTTAGCCACAAACTTCGGGATATTGCACAATTTCATTGGCAAATCAGAAGAGTTAAAGACAACATCTGATGGATTATAGCTAGATGCTCTATTTTTGGCATATCTACTAACCTCATCATATTTTATAATAGACAAAATACTATAGATGAAACACATATCGTCAGTGTTTTTCACATTAACCGTACAATATTTTAAGGATAATTAATACCTTACCGTGACCACTCAACCTACTTATTTGTGAATATTTTTGTCAATTTAAAACTAATTTCATTAATTTTATTAATTGACCAGTTGCTACCATTTTCACAGACTTGAGTTATGTTTTCATTCAAAAGAGCAATACTGTCATCTAAAAAAGTATCACTCATGGGTTTCGCCGAATTAGATAGACCACTATTATCAATGGTCTCTAGAAGTATTATTTTCAAAGTTATTTTCCAAGTATTATTATTATTATTATTATTATTATTATTATTATTATTATTATTATTATTATTATTATTATTATTATTATTATTATTATTATTATTATTATTATTATTATTATTATTATTATTAATATTTTAAAGTTATTTTCAAAATATTTTTTCTTTCAAAGTATTACTTTCAAAATATTATTTTCAAAGTATTATTATTCTCCAATTTATTTCCAAAGTTCTTATTATTATTTTATTTTCGAAGTTTCATTATTTTCTTAAATATTCATAGTACTTAATTTCTACATCAATTTCATAATTTTCATAATTTGCATAAATATTGTCATATTTTTCAACATTTTCAATATTTTCATGATTATTTTCAGGAACATTGTCATTAGTTGCACGAACATTTTCATCAAATATTATTATTATTATTATTATTATTATTATTATTATTATTATTATTATTATTATTATTATTATTATTATTATTTTTATTATTATTATTATTATTATTATTATTATTATTATTATTATTATTATTATTATTATTATTATTATTATTATTATTATTATTATTATTATTATTATTATTATTATTATTTAACAATACCATACAATTTAAGAAAAACATGATTATTTAGATGCCATATATCAAATTTTTAGGCCAGACAATACTTTGTGATTATTTTAGGAACTAATTAATATTGAGGAAAACATTTAACAAATTCATAGAGATTTTATATACCTTTCTGCGAAATATCACTTGGAGATATTATTTAGAACATTTAGCAAGAAACATGTTTATTTGAGTAACATTCAGCAAATTTATATTCAATTTATGCATGTTTGATAGAAAAACATGATTATTTTAGAAATCAATTCATAGGTATATTAAAAACAAGATCATTTAAGGTATCAATTAGTAAATGAATTTTTAGGTAATATAATATTTTTGAATATTTTTTAGTTAATTTATAAATAACAGTATTAATCGACTTTGAACTCAGAATTTGACCTTAAACTGTCCTCAAAATGACATTGACCTTAAATTTTGATCTTGGGTTGACCCTACTGTGCCCTTAAAATTTCTATGACCTTAAGTTGACCTTAAAAAAATACCTCCGGGGTATGCCTTTGTAACGTCATCAATGGCATCATATGTCTTTGTTCCCGAGTCCACATGTTACTGTACTATAATAATAATAATATTTGATGAAAATGTTCGTGCAACTAATGAAAATATTTCCTGAAAATAATCATGTAAATATTGAAAATCGTGAAAATATTGAAAATCATGAAAATATTTAAAATCATGAAAATAATCATGAATTTCATGCAGAAATTAAGTTTTATGAATATTTAAGTAAATAATAATGAAATTTGTTGAGTGTGAGCAGTACCCTTGTAACCAATACCCATAAGGGAACAAAATATCTTTTCGGATAAACTCAGAATATATATATATATATATATATATATATATATATATATATATATATATATATATATATATATATATATATATATATATATATATATATATAATAAAACTATAAATAATAATAATAATCACATATTAAGCATATAAAACAAGGCATAGGCATGATTAACAAAGGTATGTGAAACACATATGCATGACTAACATATCGAATGTGATATAGAAAGTGTGTAAAATTTTCCCTTAATTATTGCTTCTAATTGACAATTTTCTGTACAGGCAGACACCCACTTGCAACATCAAAAACATAGATTTTTCATACATTTTAAAGAAATTTACATGTATTTTGATCATATTTTTTTGCCCTTAATTAGTGCTCCTTTCAAACACACAATGATTCTCTACCCCATAACTTAAAGTATGTGTGTAAAAATAAATAAATGGAGGATGAAGAAGAAGAATTAACATCGGATAATTTCAGCGAAAATTTTGGATATATATTATAATTTCTAACATCTGGTGACCGTGACCGCGTTTGTTTCTTATTTTTAATTGGAGAGTTCTCTCCACGTAAAAGCTATGAGAAACATTCAAAAATTTCAAAATCTAAACTATGTAAACATTGTTCAAACGTCATATCTACAAATTCTCTTGGAGTTGAATGGAAATATAATCAATTAACAATCACCGAAAATAATGACAAACAAAGATTCCTAATGATACAAAGAGTTCTATTTGATTTTTATCCGTGGATTAGATTTCTTCTGGAGAGGGGATCAAAGTTTTGCAGAGAAAGAGAATCTAGTAAACGAAAGAACATTTATGGTTGCATTGTTGACAACCACTTGTCTGTAATCAGTTTGACTATTGAACAGAAAGGAATAAATGAAATTCCCAGATTAACCTATGTTGAAATGTCATTAGGATTCGAACCAAAAGGAAGATCTGGAATCCAAAAACCTTTTAGCTCAAATCTAATAGAACTATATCCAAACCAATTTGTGATCTACTTATTTATTTATTTAATCTATATGACCTACTTATTTATTTATTAAATCTATATATTCTGTGTCAGCGGGGACTATGTTTTAAAGTCGACTTGACATACTTAAAATTTTATTAATTTAACGTGAAATACGTGGATAATCCATGAAAAACATAAAAATTCTATGAACAGCATAAAAATTTCAATGAAAAACAGAAAAATTACGTGAAAACTTTAAAATTTCTTTCACTTACTTAAAATTATTAAGCGAAAAAATTTTTGGTTAATAATTTTTCCTTAGCAGGGGGGTAGTTTCTGCTGTGACCAATCCATCTACTGCTTAGCCATTTATGCTGGCGTTTCCAAGTTACTTTCTGGCTGAAATCGGTTTTAGTCACGTCTCAATGTGAAGTTTCGAGTCGATTTAAGATTAAAATTGACCTATTTCGAACCAAATATCAGAAATACGGGTAGTTTGACGTCAGCATTTGGTTCGGAAACACAGTTCTTTCGTCCCTTGGAACCTGAAACTATGATTTGGTAGCCTTGATTCCACATATGGAACTTTAACCAGTCGCAACCTTAAAACTTGCCTTGCTGTCTCACTGGCTCAGCATTGATTTGATCTGAATGAATAATAATTCACCCGAAATCTTCTGTGCAAATTTTTAACTATTAAATTTACATTTAAGATTTGTAAACTGAAAACGCTTTTATTAAATTTTTACTGAACAATGCCATTATTTGTTATTGAACAGGCTCAATTCTAGTATGGAGCAGGACCATTATTTGTCAATTCTTGGAAATAGGTTACTATTAATAGATTCAAATTTGATTGGTTGGAATTTACGCTATAAATTGATTTTGTTGACAAATAAATAGAAAATGTTTTTAGGCTCCGCAGCTGACTCTAATGCAAGATCATTTTATTTAAATGGACATCGTCTATATTCACAAGTAAAAAATTCGATAGATTCCATCAATGATGATTACAAAAGAAAACTAGGACAAGTATTATATGAGTTTATTAATGCCAACGCAATGCCTCTAAATGAACTTGAATCAAGAAAAGTAAATTTTTTAAATTTAAATTTTATTATGCCTATTTGTAGCGTGAATTTGCTGAAATCCGAAATTATATTAAACAACAATTCTTTAATACGGATCTTTATTTATTTGGTTCTGCTATTACGGGATTAGCTCACAGAGACAGCGATTTAGACATAACTGCTTTATTTTATCACAGAAATTCGGTGCTGGATTTAACTAAAAAAACACAAATAAATAAGTTGACAACAATTGAAAATTATTTCATTCAACTGAACCGATTTTCGAAAATAGAGGGAATTTATTCAGCTCGAAGACCAATAGTAAGAGTTAAAACTAAAACGAATTTGTCTTTCGATATTTCTGCCAGCAATACAATTGCCGTCGATAATACCGAGCTGATCAGATCATACAGTCTTTTAGATCCTCGTGTGGAAATCTTAGGAAGAATGCTGAAACACGTTGTTAAACTTTATGAAATTGCTGATGCGCGAACCGGAACTTTGTCATCATTTGGCTACACGTTGATGTTAATTCATTTTTTACAAAAAAGAAATGTTTTACCGATCTTACCTGATGTAAATCTATAAAAATTATAATGCATTTAATTGAATAATTTAGAGGCCCACATATTCTAAAAATAGACGTCCAAGACCAATCTATTCGTGTGAAATGTGGTATGTTCCGGATAGTGTAAAGCTCGTATGTAAATTTTGTTTATCTCTATTTTTCCTATATACATATATGTATTTCAGCTGAATGCATGGGAATGTAAATCACCTGGGTTATCTATTGATGAGCTCTGGATAGATTTCTTCAAATATTATACAATGGAATTTGATTTTCAAGCAGAAGTTATTAGCATTCGACTAACGCAACCATTATTAAAGTCAACCAAGCTTTGGACACATATAATAATGTCAATTGAAGGTTGATATTTGTTTTATTGAATGAATTATTTGAAACCAAAATTAACCTGTTGCATATTAATTGGAAAGGTGAAAAATAGAGTATTCACATCTAATGAGATTTAGGAAAAATTTCTTGATCCCAAAGTGACGTTTAATAATAAATAATTATAATTTAAATTAATTTTCAATGAGATATTTGTTTTATTTAAAGGTTAATTCAATGTATTTTTCTATTTCCACCGTGGCATAATAAATATAATTTTATATTTTTGCTTAAATTGAAGATCTCTAATAATTCTATTATTTTTTGAGATATTTAAGCTTTCATTATTTGATTTTAATTTTAAAAACAGTTAATACAAAACAAGGGAAAATTAGTCCAATAAACCGGGTGTCGGGCAATTTCCAATTAATAATTTTTTGTGTTATTTTATTTTTATATTTATTTATTCCCGATTAAAATAAAATCATTAAATATTTTTTGTTGAGTTTAATATTAGTTGATAGGCTTAAATATTTTATAAATAATTGAAAGTCTTTTGAAAGTTTTTATCAGCCTACGTTTAATATAATTTTTATAGATTGATAGTTAAACGGGAAATTATTTAATGGGAATATAATATATTATTTATTAATATGAAACCATGAAGGGATGTTGTATAAATGATAAATCTGAAGAACTGTGATGAATTTTCTATTGAAATATAAATACGAATTCCTTGATTTTATTTGCTATGTAATGTTGTTATTATTATTTCAATTAAACAATAAAAATTACAAAAATAAAACTTTAATTAATTGAATAAATAGTTAAACATACATGGCAATGATTTAATTATAAGATAACGCCAATCAAACATTTTTTTCACGATTAATTTCGACAGTTTTCCTGTCATCATCAGGTGGGATATAATACTCATTAAATAAAGGATTTTAAACAAATTTAATTATATATAAAAAAAATTTTTTTTTCCATTTTATAAAAAATATTATTTTTTAAAACTTTAACATGTAAAATTTAATTTAATAATTTAAACATTTATTTTAAACTTGTTACATATTGTATCTAGTTATCCATTTTATTATTTAATATTATTCGTAGTAAGCATTGACACATTGAAAAGATATAGACACCCAGCGCCGTACCATCGCATGTGCAACAAGGGCAATTGCACTGGGCCCCAAGATTTTAAATACACTACAAAATATATCTAATAGCATATAAAATATCACAAAATTAAAAGCAAAAGCAAAGATTGATTAGCAATACTGTTGAAAAATGGAACAGCCAGAACAATTGATTACAATGATACGATTGATGAATTTATCACAAAGAGCTTCAAAAATTGCTTTATAATATATTTGTATTATTGTTTTAATTAAAATCAATAGAAATGAATTCAATAAAATTTAAAAATTACAAAAGAGTTTGTTTTTATTTTTTGCATAAGGCCTCCAAACGCTAGACACCACATTATGTAAATATTTAATTTTTAAATATTTAAATGTTTAATTAATAAACAAAATAATTCATAATTATTTGTAGATCCGTGTGATACCACCAATAATGTCGGATATAATGTCAGTTTCTCATGTAAGAAATTAATTTTTTTATTTTGTTAATATTTTAGTTTAGATTTTCAAAAAATCCTTGATGCATTCTGTGATGTACTTTTGACCAAAGGCAACATAAATGAAATGTAAATAATGATAATTGAAATTATCTATTAATATTATAATTTATTATGTGACAAACTTGTATTTCGCAACTTTAACTTTTCAAGTCTTTAACTTACTCGTTTTAACCTCTTCATGGATGAATTTTTAATTTTAATAATGACCAAGAAATTTAAATTTTTATACAAGCATTTTATTTACATTTTTCTTAGAATATTTAGTAAATATTATACATTTATCTTTGTAACTGTTTCGCGAGTAAAAAGGGCTTTTCTTATTTTAATTAAAAGTCCACATATGTGGCAAAGTCCATGAAAAGGTTAAAAGATTAATTTCTTTAATTGAACTTATACTAAATTGATTAATGCAGGTGGCTAGGTATTTTCCATATATATGCTGCTTCAGAAATATTTTTACCGTTCGATCTTAAATATTTACTATTTCATTTTTCTTGACGAGTTTAAAAATATAAATAATATATAAAGGGGAAAATTAAGTTTGTTCAAAAAGATTTGTTATTTCATTTGTCTTGAAGTTGAAAACTGGTTTAATTTTAATGAATTTCAAATTCGTGGGAAACACAAAAATGTTAGATTTAAGGTCATAAGAAATTAGTTAGAGTAATATTAATATACAATTAGTTATTAAGATATCATTATAATTTAATTTTTTTCCGATCAATTTAAACAAAATAAAATTTGAATAAAAATTTCCTTATCGGAGGAAGTTACTCTAAAATGATAACTTCATCTTTAAACAATACACAATAAACTTTTTATAAAGTAATAAAATCTTTTTCAAATGTTTACTGAGTAAATGTGTCACATAGTGGAGGTAATAAAGAGAATTTTTAATTAATCACGGAAAGAAATGATTTTGTCATTAGTTGAAACTGATTATCATAAATTTTATTTCAATAAAACCTTGTCCAAAGAGATAGGTGAGTCCTTTTAACGAGACGGGCTTTAAAAGTGAAGGTTGTCAGCAATTCCACGTAGGTAGTCAAGAACATTTCGCTTATTAAAGCTTTGAATGTTGGTAAGAATTCGTTTATTTATATTCCCATACTTTTTTCGCGGAGGTTCTAATGGATGGCCTGCCAAAAATTGATCACAGTGAACTTATTGCAATGCTTGTTCTCTTTGAATATATCCAATGAACTTACAAATTGTTTTGACTGAAAACTTCGGTCAACCTTCAACTGAATTTTTTGTTTCTGTTAATTCGTCTTCTGATCTGCGATACATATTCCACATCCCAAGGCATAAGTTGGTTGTCACCTTCCATGTCGTTGTGGTGTTCCTGTGTATGCATCTTCGAAATAATCGGCAACGTGTTTAATTTCTAGAGTAGTATTTCTGATAATTCTGCAGAAATTCTTGATCATCATTTGTTACATTGTATCAATCTGGAATTAGAATTTCGTCAACATTTTGTGACGCATTATAGATAAACAATCAATCAAATTTCTAAATTTGTATTTTCCATTAAATTTTTCTATTTGGACTCGGTAATGTCTAGTTTTTAAGTAATGAGCATACTTAATTTTAACTATTGATAGAGCGGTTACAGGAGTTCGAGGATTGGCCATCGTTTTAGGACATAAATTGTATAGTCAGCCACTCATGCTGGGGGACTATTTGGTCGGGGTTGTTGATATGAGCGGTTATTGTCCCGGATGTTATTATCCGGGGGTTGTTGTCCTAAAACTGTGAACACCAGTTCAATTGCGCAAGATTAGATTAGAGTCCGGTTTAGGCCCCTTCTGAGTATTGCCAATCGAATGTCAACATAAAGAAAATAAAGTAGATTTTTTAATCTGCGAAAACCTTGACAATATTTCTTGCGTTAAGGACCATCTTGTTTTGCAATCTAAAACGGAGACAATTTTTCATTTTTTCATTAAATTACCTAAAGATTTTCAGAGATTTGATCACTTTCTTACAAATCGAGTGTGCAGAGAAATCACCTCATAAATACTTTCATATCTTATCTGACGATCAGAAAGCACAGGTTCGAAGAATGAGATTCCAAGAAATCACATAACATTTTCTGGGATTACACTGTCAGGCTATCTTGAGACTGTTGCTTGTTTTGATTCTGGATCATAATCATTTTATCTTTCCTCGACTTGAAATTTGTGGTAAACGGCATCAACTATTGCCAAATGAAATGAATGATTTGTACATTTCTGAAAAATAATTTTTTTGTTGATGCTTGATTTACTGATGATCCTTCAGGAGTAACAACTATAACATCAATTAATCCAAATTACATTTGCCTCGATGAAATAAGTTTAAGTAAATGGTCTGCTATTGATATCTCAAATACTTTGATCAATCCAAGGTTTAACTTGATATCTGAGGAATCTAATGGCAAGTTAATGTATTAGTTCTTTGCCTCTTGTGGACCACTCATCAGACATCAATGATGGCCGCCCACCGTTCATAATCCTCCTTATAATTATTTGATACTACGTTTTTTGAACTAAATGATTTGATGTTGTTGAAAAAGGTTGACAAAGTTCTGTCAAACACAGTCTTAAACAAATAGTGATAAAATTTTAGATTTTATAATTTTGTTGATTGAAATATTGTCATTGCAATTGTCTGTAGAGTCAGCTTTGCAATGTATGAGTTGAAGTCTCAAATTTCAATAAGCATCTTTTTTTACGATAAAGCTTGTGACGAATGAGTTCCTCTTTTTAGTTTCTATCTCATTCTTTGATCTTGCATCAACATTATGAGGTTATTTTAACTGTGACAATATTGATTTTAGGGAGCACATTGAATATGAAATTACATCTTCACATATAGAATGAAAGAGCCTGTTTTAATCTTGGCATATATACAAAAAATAAGGTACGAATGTTTGTCATAGTATGAAAAATGCCTGTGGGCTGCATTGTTTGAAATTGTCTCCGCATTACTACAGAAACAATGATCAGGTTTTTATATAATTTTCCTGAAATTTTATAATTTTATTTATTTATTAGATATTTTCCTATAATTTATTATAATATTTTTCATTAAAAAAATATCAAGAGAAAACAAGATTCGCTATAGTTATTGTGAAAACCCAAAGAAATTCTATAAATGTGCTTTTATCCTATCATGAAAGAATCATTTCCAAATATTGAAATTACTTAAAGGATTTTGTAATAATCTCACCAATATCCCCTCGATGCGAAAGTTCCTTTAGTAAATTGAAATTGATAAAAAACAATTTAATATCAAAATTAGGGCAAAACAATTAACAAAGTGATTTTGCAGATAAAAATAATTGTGATGTCATAATTAATGAATTTGCTTCATTGAAAGCAAGATTTTAACTACTTATTAATCTACAGATTTTAATTAATTAATTTATTATTTCAGTTCTGAAAAGATTCTTAGTCCAAAGTGAAAAGTCTTACAATCTATATCTAACATGTATTCATTATATTTTATATCTTTTTGGATTATCACCAAATTATTTGTTTTAATTGACAAAACTTAACCTAATATAATTGTCATAAAAATAAAAATTTACATCTTTAATATTTAATTATTATAATTCAGACAAATATTAATCTTAAATATTATTTGAAATGCATCAAAATGAAAAATAAATCTTACAAAATTTGCCTGCTTAAAGATTTCAATGCATTTAAATAAGTTTGAGTTACTAATACTCCTTGCTATTTGTCTAATAAGGTTTTATCAAAGTAGGATATGCGTACTAGTGAGGGGAGTAGGTACGTTAAACGATTTCAAGGCAAGATTAGTTTTGACGCGCCGAAAGTATTTTTTACTAAAATTCACATAACATTACTTTATTTATTTTCAAGATTAGTAATTTTTAATAAAAAAAGTACATTTCAACAGAATTAAATGTAATTACTCTTCAATTAAATGGATTCGAATGTCAGGATTTTAAATTTTAGAAATATATACCTTGAAATGGTCAGGAAATATTTTATGTGAAAAAATGGGATGTTCTTATTTGAAAGTTGTGGTGGGTTACTGGTGGTTGAATGTTTAAGTGCTGTTACCAGCGTAACCCAGAATACAACATTGTTTTCCTCTTGGTACCCGTCGAGAAATCAACGTTGGTACTGTACCAAGGGGTTGAGTACTCGCAAAAAGTGAGCGCGTCAAGCACTGTAATTGTCGAGCACTCTATGGGTTCACGGACGCCGATAGAAGGCACGTGTCCGATTTGTTTCGGTCCCTCATCGAGATTGTTTCCCCAAACGCTTTTCTCGTCAACCACCTTATTTTGGACAACCACAAAGTTCAATCACACACTCGTTCGACAACAAGAATCATTTATTTAATCATTACTGTGTTACAAGGTATGTTTTACTCAGGAGGGGTTACACTCTCAAGCGTCCCTCGGGATCGTGGAGTGACTGCAGGCTCTTTCGATTTTTCTTGCTCGGCCAGCCAGGTCCTTTTCAATTTTTCCCGGGTATTCCGCCCTAGCCGTTTACGTTTCGGCTTGCTTGTCTGGGCAGGTGGGTATATCTTGGCTAGCTCCACCTGAAGAGGACGAATCTGCTCTTGGAGGGCGTTCTGGATGACTCTTTCATTCAGTTTGCTCTCGAGCGAGCGTACTTGTAGCTTTAATGCTCGGATTTCGAGTTGGTCTTGCTCCGCTTGGAGCTGGAGTCGTGAGATGTGCATTGTCCGCTTCTTCATTTCAGCCGGACTGAACCAGGTGCCTTCGAGTTCTCGGCACTTGATTTTGAGCTTCTCAACTCGACTTCGAAGGTCCTCGGATTGTTGCTGGGCCTGTTCGCGGTCCTTTCGTAGATTTTCAAGTAGCTTGTACACTGAAGGAGAACAATAATAAAATTTCGTCGCTCGTTTCCATGTGCATAAAGGTAATTTGGTTATTTTCATAAAATTAGGACTGCAGAGTAGGGGGGGGGGTTATCCCGTCTTTGGAGACACCCCATACGCAATACGACTTCTATATAATGGCTAAAAGATGATTTATTATATTATGAATACGTACGACCGAAAAGTTTTAATAATAAAAATCGCTACAGTTCGTCATAGTTGTTACAAAATAAAAATTCAAACACCACATAGTATCACTAATTAGATTAAATAGTTCGCCGAATTGTTACTATTGATAGGTTAGGCCGGGTTCTTACGGGGCCTTCCCCGTTTTCGTGGAGGGGCATCTGTCTCCTCCAGCTCTTCAGGAGTTACTCCCATTATTTCGGCTTTGAGTTGGAGCTCGAGTCTCCTCAGCCGCTTCTGGGCCTCTACTACCTCGTCGGCCGCTCGATCGCGGGCTTCCCATAACACGTTGTTGGTGGGCTCCACTTTTACCCACGCTGGGGCGTCGGGCTCTGGGCCACTCCGAATGACCGGACCATAATTATCTAGGTCCAACCCCCGATTCCAATCGTGGATCCGGTACCAGATGTACCGGGTCCGGAGCCGCGTTATCATTTGCCTATATTCTGCTTCGTCGGGACCACTTGCTTGCGACATTCTGTGATTAAATGAGAATGGTTAATGATAGTTTCCTTTTAAAATTTCATCTTTCTTATCATTTTACTAAGACGTAAAGCCGTGATTCGAGCGAATAGTTACCCCCTGCTGATGATAGCGTGCCTTGTCGTGAGTTAGATGACAAATTTATAGCAAGAATGGGAAGTCGATACTTATCATCACTCTATAGCCTCAACCTAGAAACATCGAAAGAAAATATCCTAACGAACATTTTAATACCCGTTCAGTAAGTAACAAAAAAAAAACATATTGTACCCTGAAAATTTATATTTTGCTCGTGGTTGTTTCCAAATCGTCGAAATTTTGGTTTGGTTAACTTTATTAAAAATTAAAACAGGAATCTGGTTGTTTTATGGAATTAACATTATTACATAATTATTTACATCGTGGTGTACTTTCGGTTTGCAATTACATTTAATCTGGATTGTTACAATTCAGCTTATGCTATTTTGATGTAATTAGCCCTAGAGAAAGATTTCGCTGGCGAACGGGTTTATTGTGGAACTGGGTTCCAATGCTCCTTCGTCGGTGAAGTCGTTCAAGGGGTGTATACGGCTAATATTTTCATAACAACTTTAGCAATTCAGGTATATGCGCTTTCAGATTTGACAGGAAAGTGGGTCATGATTCCGACCGGTCTCTTATGGAAAGTTTCTTCAATTTTCGACGTTAACTTGCTAGTAGTGGAATAACCATGCACCCCAGCACCCACACCCTAAGAAATAGGCTCTATTTCTACATATTTTCTTAATTTAGGACCCCGATTTTAACCTAAATCCTTCATTTCTAAGGATTTTTAATTTTAGACCCTAAATTCTCTTTATCCTCAATTTATTTAGTTTTTTAACATAAAAACAAACTAGAAATCAATGTGGTTATAGATTAATAATTTCGGGTGAGGATGCTGGGGTGCATGGTTATTCCACTACTATAGCCAGCTTGCAAGACGGCTTTATTTAAAAAATTAAAAATGTGATTCAAATTCTTTAATTCTTTCCTTTAATTCTTTAATCTTATCTAGTCTTTTATCAGCAACCTTTACAGCATTTATATAAAAATGTCTATATTTTTCATTTTCTGTTATTAATTCATTAATTAATGGATCTTCTCTTCTTTTTATTCTTTTGTATCTAACTTCATTCAATTCATTTTCCATTCTTTCATTCATTTTTAATAAATATATTTTTATTGATTTTTTAATATATAAAAATGAATAATATAAATCTTAAAATTCAAGAAAAAAATAAATTAAATCTTGATTATAATAAAGAATTTACTCATGAAATTAAAAAAAATGATATACTTAAAATCTCGCCAACTTCAGGATCTATTGCAAACTTAAATCGTAGGGGTGATATAGTTTTTCAATCTCTTCAAACATCAAACCCAATAGATATTTGTAATGCCAAATTATATTATAAAATTGAATTAGAAATTGAAGCAAACAAAGATATAACCCTAGAAAATAATTTCTTTCCAAATTTATTCTCTAGTATGAGATTAAAACTAGGATCATCAGAAATTGAAACTATTTTGCATCCAGGTGTATATTCTACAATGTTAAATTTTATTTTGACTGGTTGTGATTATAAAAACGAATATGGTGAATTAACAGGTTGGATTCCTGATGTTAATAAAGGAGATTTAGATAAAGATGGTTTAGATATAAATTATGCTTACTATAAAAGAGCTGAACTTTATAAGTTGAAAAAATTTGAAGGTTATTTTGAATTAAAACACTTGTTCGGATTCCTTCAAAACTATAACCGGGTGCTCCATAATGTTTTTATAGAACTCATCTGTAATAGAGTAGAAGGTGATAAAGATTGTTCTATGGAGCTGCAGATACAAAAGCTAAATTAAAATTATCAACACTTGAATTACATATACCTGAATGGACATTAAATCCACATTCTGAAATCAAACTCCTTGAAAGATTAAATTCCAACAAATCTATAAATGTAAATTATTTAAATAGAATCTGTAGTGAATTCAGTATGACAGAGGGTTCAACATATTCTATAAAGGTGGCAAATTAGCATACAGACCAAGATATATCTTGATTGGATTCAAAGAAACAGATCCATCATTTCAAAAAAATAACAACTTGTTTATTCAAAAGATTGGAAATGATAATTTAAAAACAATCCAAATTCAATTAAATAGTTCTTATTATCCAATAAATAGAATGGAATTTAATATTGAAAATAATGAAAACATATTCCCATATCTAAATTATATTGAAACATGTTATGATTTCAAAGTTGAACCGCAATTAAGTTTAGAAGATTTCAAAAATTTATATTCTATATTTTGTATAAATGTATCAGACCAAGATGATCGCCTAGCTATAAATAATGTTGATGTTACACTTCATATAACAAAGGATTCTAATTTTAAAGCTAAAGTATATACATTAATATTAGAAGAAAAGAAAATAGAAATGAAATTATATGGTGGAAAGATTTCAATTATTGAAAATGTTAGGGGAGATTCTTCATAAGTAGATTCCCCCATAAAAAAACTTTTAAAATGAGTAAATATTGGAGATGCGAAACTTGTAATTGTCAAGTTACAAGACATCACAAAGCAAATCATCTCAAAACTAAAAAACATCAAGGGTGGCAAGCAACAGGAGGTGATCTACAATCTTCAAAAACAACATCTTCAATATTAAAACCTTTTACTACAGAAAAATATCCAGGTGAAAGACATTTATTCCGTCACAATTATACTGGACCAGGAACAAGATTAGATATTAGATTAGATGAAAATAATAATCCTAAACAAGGAGAAGAACCAATAAATAGAATTGATCAAGCAGCTTTAAAACATGACATTGCTTACAACTCTGAAGATCTTAGAGATAGACATGTTGCTGATGTGAATTTAATACATGATTTAAATAATATACAAAATCCATCAAGCAAGGAAAAGATTCAAAGAGCTCTAGTTAAATTAGCAATGAAAGGTAAGATTTTCATAGGCTTAGGACTTCCTAGAAAAGCAAAAGATGTTGCTAATAAAAGGATTATTGAACAAGCAGACGTTGAAAGATCCCTTGAGAATCAACTCTTTGAGAATAAACCCTTACAAACCCCAACAGAATCACAAATAAAATATGCCAACGAATTACACCATGAATTTAGAAAAAATAAAAAATATTTAAAAGTTCAAGTACATGAAAAAGATCAAACATGGTCTGCTGATTTAGTCTTTATGCCCAAATCATCAGACCCTGAAAAATATAAAATAATTTTAACAGTAATAGATTTATATACAAGATTTGCTTTTGCAAGGTGTTTAGAAAATAAAACAGGATATTCAATTACAGAAGCATTTGAAAACATATTTGAAGAATATCAAAGAATTCCAAAATATTTATGGTGTGATAAAGGAACAGAATTTTATAACAAAGTTTTTACAAAGTTTTTAAATGAAAATGATATTAAATTATATTCAACAGAAAACGAAGGAAAAGCAGTTGTGGTTGAAAGATTAAATAGAACATTAAAAAATAAAATGTGGAAATATTTTACTGCTATTGGAAAACCAAAATGGAACAATGAATTGTTACAAAAGATTGTAAATGAATATAATAATGATGTACATAGTTCTATAAAATCAACACCTTTAAATGCTTCCTTAAATCCTGAAACAGTTAAAGTGGTAAATATTGAAAATGATACAACCCCTATAAAACCAAAATTTAAAATTGGTGACCGCGTAAGAATATTTAAATATAAAAATAAATTTGAAAAAGGATTCACAGCAAAATGGACAAATGAAATTTTTATTATAAATAAAATAAATTATACAACTCCAATAACATATAGCATCATTGATTTAAATAATGAAAAAATATTAGGTAGATTTTATAATAATGAACTACAGAAAACAGATTTTTAAGTCGACAAGCCTTAAAACAAACTTGCTGACATTTCAGCTTCTTCTCTATCTAAATAAATATAATTATATTTTTCTCTCCAATGATTATCAACAAACATATCAAACATATTCTTATCAGGTTCAACATTTGAAAATAAATCATTATAAATCATATTCTTATCACGCTTGTCTAATTTAAAAAATATAAAACAATTAGAATTATTTCTTATAGAGTTTTTATCTAAAGCGTAATATGTTTGAGATATATAAATAACATTACAATTATTATGTCGACCTCGTGTAAAGTAACTCTTTTGAATCTCTTGATTTTTCATGTTAACAACATCATCAAATATAACTAGATTCTTTTTATCTTTAGGAAGTAAATCACAATGTAAAACATCTTCAGGTTTATTAGAGAATAAGATCTGGATTCCATCCCCTATATAATCATTTTTATTACTAATATCTGATTCTAAAATCTTTTCCTTGTACCAATCAACCATATCACAAGGATGAAAAACCTCTTCGGGATATGTATGTTGATTTTTAAAAATATCAATTATAGCTTTTTTAGTTAATTTATTTTCAAATCCACATTTCAAAAGTTGTAATTCCGGTTGGTTAATGGTTGTAGAATAAAAGATTAAATTATTATAATCCAAAAAACCATCTTCTAATAACATTCTCATAAGAAGAACATTCTTTCCACATCCAGAAGATCCAATAATTAAGCATCTAAAATTATCAGGAAATACTTTATTATTAAATTTAGATTTATGTCTATTTAAAATTGGTTTCCAAGTATCCATTTTTATTTATTATAAAATGACAACACAAAACCCTACAGAGGAATCTTTGCAAGAATTAATAAATTCAAATAAAAATAAATCAGTAGTAATCTCTGGTAAAAAATATTTTATTGGAAAACATGTAAAAGAACAAGTTAAAGAACATATGGGGAGTTCCTCCAAGTCCGGTGGCATTCTTCCATTAGCTGCTTTAATACCTGCAATCATTGCCGGACTATCAGGTGCTGCTGGAATAGCTGGAGGGATTGCAACCACAGTTCAAAAAGCTAAAGAATCTCAAAAGACAGACCTAGAAAAAGAAAAACTACAAACTGAAATCGAGAAAATGAAGGGAGGGAAAGGTCTTTATCTTGATCCTTATAAAGGTCGTGGTTTAAATGATTTTTTAAAAAATCAAATTTCTACATCTGAATCTTTATCTTCAAAAGATAAAGATGATTTAAAAAAAATATGTAAATCTTTAAAAAATGGATGTCTTTGTAAAATTAAAAATGGTAAAGGTTTATACTTGAAACCCTTTCCAACGGATCCTTTACCAAAATGATACCATTTTTAATACCATTAAAATGGTATATGAAGAAAGATTAGCACTTTTAAAAAAATTACAATCAGAACAAGATAAATATAATAAAAAAGATACAACTCAACACGCTGAATCTATAATATTAAATGAGGTAATCCAACAACAACAAGGACCAACAATTAAAGCCATAAAAGAGTTAGAAGTTTTAAAATTTAAAGAGTTGGAAGATAAACAAGATTTAAAAGAATTACCATGGTTGGAAGATTTAAATATAAAACCTCTTATACTTGATCCTAAAATTAATGTGAGTTTAAGTAAAACAATTAAACCTACATTTAATATTAATGTTGAAGGATATCAAATAATAACAATTAATAAACATGACTTTCTGTTATATTTAAATTCAGAAAATAAATCACGTATTCATTCACAAAATGTTTATAATACTAAACACCTAGATTTTGAATTTACAGATGATTTTTATGGATTAGTTTGTGGATATCCCTCAGAGAATGTTGATCTTCTAGAAATTAAAAAATATTTAAATTTAATAGAATTAGTACATGGTAGTGCTAAAGCAAAACATATTCAAGATTTAAAGAAATATTTAAATAAAAATTAAAGGGGTTATATTGTCACAGAAGGAGAGGGCCAGGGAAAGGGTAAGGAGATAAATCCAATAAATCTTTTTATTGAATTAAGAAAACTATTAGCAGCTAAAAATGCAGGACATAATAATTTAGATTCTGATATTTTAAAGATTTCTAAAGAATTATTAAAACAAGGAATAATTTCAAAAGATAAATTTAATAAATATACGAAGTTATAAATACGAAGTTATAAAATATAAAATGACTCCTTCAATATTAGATTTTTTAAAAACATTTGGAATAAATACAAAAACAAATTTTGATTTAAAAGATTATGCAGATTATTTAAATTTAAAAATAAAAATATTAATGAATGATGAATTGTCGAGTCTGAAAGAAGACACTCCAAAGAAACGAAGTCCCCTGAATATCATTATAAATTATCAAAATTCAAATGAAAAAGGATCTCATTGGGTTTGTATATATAATAAATCTATATACTTTGATTCTTTTGGGATTAAACCCACTAAAGAAGTTGAAGACTATCTCTCGGACTACACTTTTAATTCTTTACAAGTTCAACCTAATAATACTAAAATATGTGGTATTTTAAGCTTATATGTTTTGTATAGATTGAATAAATCCAAAGGAGAAGGTTTCACTTCCTTAATCCAAGAAATTTATAATGATTTAAAATCTATACTATGAAAATGGCAACCTTCCGGAAGATAATTTAAAAAAAATGGTAAACATAATGTCAGATAAATATTCAAGAACTTTATCTATAAATTCAAAAGAATCAGACTTTACTATAAACTTTCAAGATTCAATTAAATTAGATCAAAATTTAAATTATGAATTAGGACTATTATGGTTTTGTGTTTATAATACTATTTTTAATATAACTAAAGATAATAACACATTTAGTTATGTAAGCCCCCCAAAATCTACAGATAAGATTATAATAACAATCGAACCCGGAGCTTATGAGATAAAAGATTTAAATAATATACTTTCTAAAAAAACAAATGGAGTCATTAAAATTAAAATGGATTTACCAACTTCAAAATGTATAATGACTTTAGAGAATATAGGAATTCATTTTCAAAATAATAGTTTCTTTAGAACAATTTTAGGATTTACACAGAGTCATTATAACATACCTAAAGTTGAGAATATAACATCAGAAAATATTATAAAAATAATAAATACAAACACAATAAATATTCATTGCGATTGTATAACTGGTTCTTATAATAATGGTAAACAAACAAATGTTTTATATTCCTTTCCCTCAAACACAGTTCCTATGGGATATAAAATAGTTGAAAGAATGAATCCTCCAAATTATTTACCTTTATGTAGAAAATATATAATGGATATTAATTTTAAAATTCTTAATCAAGAAGGAGAATTGATTGATTTTAATGGAGAAGAGATTTCAATGTATTTACATTTGAAACAGGTTTGAATACGAAGTTCCACATGTCATTTTAAATTATTAATAAATGAGTTCTTATATTCCATGTAATAGAGGTGGTGGAACAATAAAAACAGGGTTTAATACAGAAGAAATATTAACTTTACCAGAAAATAAATATATTAATGAAAGAGGTGATTCAATGAAGGGTGATTTAATTTTAAATGGACACAAGATAAAAGAATTATCTTTTCCAACTGATGAAGCTGATGCAGTTAATAAGAAATATGTAGATGGTGTTAAAAAATATACTGATTTAACAACAACAAGAATTGAAAGTTCATTAACAACAAAAATGGATTCAATGGAATCAAAGCTTAATAATATCGAACAACGATTTAATGATAAATTTGACAAGTTACAAAGTCTGTTAACTGAACAAGTTGTAAAGTTAAATACTACCATATTAAACTCTAAAGATAAACAAATTATGAATACTAAATTTAATACAATATATAATATAATAAATGAGATGATTACATCATTTAATAAAAGACTTTCAAATTTAGAGTCTCATGGAACACACATTAACACCACACATAGTATTAGAAAAAGAGCTGCTGAATTAGAACAGAATAAAACATTATTACCCCATACATATAAACATTTTATAGAACCAAGTTTAATAACAACAAACAGTAAAGAATGGGGTGTTTTTATGGTTATAAAGATTATTGATCCTTATTTCTTTTTGTTTGATGATGATAATGAAAGAATGAAATGGTTTGTGAAATGTGATTATAATAGTAAGCTTGAAAGGGTGATGTTATAATGACTAGTTATGATTTACCACACGGAGATTGGTATGTTAATACTCATTCACATGGACTACATAAAGTTAAAAGTAAGAATATTATTTTTAAAAGCACACTTGTACAATATATAGATTTAATATTTTATGAAAAAAAGGTTGATGTTGATGAAGTTCGTAAAGCATTGATGGAATTGTATAAAGATATTCTCTCAACAAGAGTTTCTTTTGATATCCGAGTATTGGTACCAGATGGTGCTCAGAAGAATAAAGTCTTATTTTTTTAATTATTAAAATGGACAAAGTCCAAAAGATGGAAGAAGTAAGAGAAGAAAAAATTTACCCAGAATTGAGATCATCAGGATATTATTCCGAAGGTCACAAAGGTTCCAAGGCCTCGGCTCCCACAGAACTTGAAATTATGAGAGTAAAAGAATTTAAATCAGAAACCTTACATTTAAAAGATTTATTTAAGCATTATAAAAAAATTAAAAATAGATGGAATAAAGGGAATACAGTTTTAAAAGTTATAGGTTATTCTTTAGGATTTGCATCTGCAATATTAACAGTTATTTTACCCATAACTTTACCAGTTTTAACAATAGCACCTGTAATACTTGGAAGTATTTCTGTAGCTGATGGTTTCTTGACTGAAATAGTTTCATTATCTTATACTTCTAAAAAGAAAAGTTTATATAGAGAAGTTTGTTTATCAATAGAATTAGGAATCTCTAAATTATTTTTATTTCAATTAAAAGCTTTGGAAGATGGAATCTTAACTGATGATGAAATAATGAAATCAAATCAAATAATACAAGATATTAAAAATAATATTAATAGATTAAAAAGTGCTAATGTTATAACTAATGAATATTCTAAAAAAATTAAACGAGAGAAGTGGCTAAAGAATCATACATAAAAAAATTATTGCCCTTCAAAAGGTTGATGTTGTCACTCTTAAATTAATTGTTGACATTTTTAAAAGAAAAAAATCATTTGATAGAATTTGATGTTAACTTTTCGAAATTAGTTTTTAGAACCTCTTTATGATCTTTAAATTCTTTATCACTTAGACCTTTTATATATTCAGGATCAGTATTAAAATATTTAAGTTCTAAACATATAGGATTAAAAACTTGAGAATATAAAGGTCTGCCAATCCTTGGGGGATAAATGATCTCAACTCTATAAATATCAAGATCAGTAAGATTTAAATCATAGACTTTATTTATTTTATCAAGACTTTTTATTATAGGGATTAAATCATTTCCAATTGGGAGAGTTGTTTTCATGTCAGACAAGATAAATCTTTTGTCATCATAATTTGATATTGATACTTTTTGGGATTCTATCAAGTAAATATCATGCTTTTCACTTTTAAGTTGATGTACTTCATCAATTTTATCTTTATGACCTTCTTTTATACAATCTTTATAATCTTGATGAGAAAGTTTCCTGGCTACGCATCTCTGTATTCCTTTACATCTGTTATCCTTTACGGGCTTCTCGGCTTGCCCTCCCGGGAAAACAGGATATTTAAATGTGATTGGAAACTCTCCTGTTGAATTTTTAAATATAAATGTATGATCTTCAAATTTAGGTTTTGTAAATGTTTCGAATGAATATTGTTTAGCACGAATAAATATTCCATTTTCTATAGGAGTATTTGGTTTTTCATCTTTAAATGAAAATAACTCTCCAGATGAATTTATTAAATTTGAAAGTATAGGATTTTCAACTATGTCTCTTTCAAGGTCCTCAGTTCTTATGGTTAAAAACATTGAATCCGTATCCATTGCATGCATTGCTATGTTTGCTCCATATATGGGTTCTAAGATGTTATAATATGTCTCATACATTTGTAATTTTGAAAGTTCCAAGATTGCAAAGCCTATAAATATTGGTTTATTATATGTTTTCTCAAAATTCTGTAGTTCTATTGCACTAAGATTTTCAGAAAATACCTGTGCATTTTTAAATGTAGGCTTTCCTAGCATGCGATTATAACGGGCTATATCTTTTTCACTATTTGTCAAGAGTTCAATATGAGTATACTTGTCCACATTCTCCATTGTTTTCCCAAAGACTGAGTTGTTTAAAAGTTTATAACCATTGTCTTTTAAAAGGTTACCTTCTCTTTTTGCAATGTTTCTACAACGAATGTTCTCCTCTATAAAGGGCTTCATGAATGCTGCTTGTTTAAATCTTATGACACTATGAACTTTTTTTAATTTCATTCCTTGTAAAATATAAAACTGCAGGAGTCTATAGTGACAGAGATAATATTCTCGATCTGTTTGATCACAAAGAAGTTTCGTTGTTGGAGGTTTATCTTGTGAGATTTGCCATTCATGAAGTTCATTGACATTAATCTTTCTTCTTATAGGGGCTAAAGGGAAGTGTCTTGTTCCTGATTTTATATCCTCAGGATAGTCAAGGTCACATTCTATAAAGTATCCTATTGCTGAATCTTTAGGAGTTGAAAGTATTTCTGTCATGAGGTCTTTTAGGGTGGAGTCAGAGGGTGATCCAATATCTGAGTATATCTCACGAAAACCACTCATTGGTAAAAACTGAGTCATAATTCCAGAATATAAAGCTGTTGCATCTATATAAAGTATAAACAAAGGATTCTTCATTCCTTCTAATACTTCTTCTAGTTCCTCATTGTTAAGTTTTTTATAAGGCTCAGAGGTCTTTGAAAGCATTCGACTATTAGTTATTGCATTTCTAGCTTTTATTTCTCTATCCCCCATTACTGAGGATACTCCTCCTCTAATGTTTGTTTTAATTAAATTAAACATGTCTTGCTCGGTTAAAAGATCTATAATTTTATCAGATTCTGGAAGATCTGAAGTCCAAATGGTATATAACATAGTATCCCAAGCTAAAGAG